>LOJH01015516.1:0-23395 GCA_001685095.1 Ellobius talpinus | reverse complement strand
CTCTCTCTCTCTCTCTCTCTCTCTCTCTCTCTCTCTCTCTCTCTCTCAAAAATGCATACATTGAATTAATTTAATACTGAAATGAACATATTTAAAAAAGAATCATCCATGAACGAATTAAGTAAACTCCTTCAAAAGTATGGGGTCCCACTCTCGAGCCCTAGGTCAGTATTTCTGTTTCTCAGGAGACTACTCTAATTGGATTCCCTTGCTTCTGATTTTCAGCATATATGATATGATGTGTGTGTAAGCAGATTTCGTATGTCCTGCCTGCCTGGAATTAGTTGAGCTCTTTGAGCCCATGAATTTGAATTTTCTTCTCCACTTTTCTCTCCCTTCTTTCTATTTTATCTATTTTATCTAAATGTGTGGTGACCCTTCTCACTCTACCCATTGCATCTCTCCTGCTCATTTTTAAAGTTTCCATGGAATTTGTTTCTCCAGGCAGAACTTTGAACTATTATTTGTAGCGTGTCTTCTGATTCAATAATTATTTTTTTCAGTTGCATTTGGCCTTCTGTTTAGGCCAGCCATTTAATTCTCAAGTTTTATTGTCAGTGGTCTGAGTTGTAAGCCTTCTCTTCAGTTCTTTTTCCAATTTTCTATAACACTTTTGGTGATTTTTGTGTTCCCTACAGATGTTTCCAGGCTTCTTTTAGACTATAGTAAACCACAGTTCTTGCACTCTATAGAGCTGAAGTTACAGACATTTCGAAGCCTTCTGGCTACTAGGAATCGAACTTGAGTCCTCTGTGAGACAGGTAAGTGTTCCCAACTACTGAGCCATCTCTCCAGCCACAGTTCATCAGTTCTTGTCTTACTACCGAACTCTACTGTGGTGTGGATGCAGCTAGGAGAACGTCCAGGTAGCATTGCTACCCTCGGCCATGATCCCACATCCAACCTGGATTTTTCAAAAGTATTTTATACATTCACTTTATTTTAGTATGGATATATGGTGGGTGCACGATATGGTGTATAAGTGAAGGCCAGAAGACAGTTTGTGGGAGTTAGGGATCTTTCTCTGCCTTACCTTGTAAATTTCAAGGATCAAATTTAGGTCATCAGGTATGGTGGCAAGTCTCCTTACCCACTGAGCTCCTCAGGCTCACTCAGAGGCCAGACCAATTAATTGGAACAATCTCCCAAACAAATCTACTCCCACCTGCTGGCAGTTGTCTGAATTTCCAGTCAGAACACTGAGCAAAGTTTATGATTATACTAATACATTGAGACAATATTTCATTCAATACACATTATGGTAATCTGTATATAATTCTAGCTACATTTGAAGCATTACTTGGCCTTATGACTCAGAAATTTCAAAGAAACATTACCTCTAAGGAAAGCAGAAGTGGGCCCATTGGTACTTTAAAGTCCAGAAATAAGTAATTGACATCAACTTTTTGGCAACATCCATAGTCACAGAGATAACTAAGAACAAAATTTCAATCCTAAAAGTCTCCATAACAAATGAGGCCAGCCCAATTAATTGCCTGCAGAAATTGACTCTGTGTTGTAGCAATCTCCCAAATAGATCTACTCCCACCTGCTGGCAATTGTCTGAATTTCCAGTGAGCACAGAATGCAAGCTGTTCCACAAGCACGCAAACCTACACAGAGGGTTTCTAGCTTGAATCTGTGTGACAAAGGGTCAATTTCTCTTCTTTTTTTGGAACTCAGTTTTCCCATATTACAATCCAGTTAGTTAGCCAAAAGGATATAGACTAGCCCCACCTTTTCGGTGAGAAACAGAGAGAATCTCTGAAAGGAAGTCTGGATGATCAGGAATGACGTGGCCGACTCACAATAGGAGAGCAGGTAGGGCTGAGTCGTTCGAATGTGATCAGTGGCATGTGAATCTCATCATTCCTTCTTTCTTTCATGCCCATTTCCTGAAACAGTGGGGGAAGAAGGGAGAGTAAAGAGTTAAATTTGCTAGTGTGCAAGACATTGAGCAAACCATGAGAGGAAAGCTTTCCTGGGCTCAAGCAAACTAAAACTGTCACCGGGTACTGAAGGAGAGCAGAAAGGGTGTGTTTCTACTGGTGTGACTTTGGAGGTGCAGTTCTAGTGAACATGACTGCGCCCCTTGTGTCATCACTTGGCACGGGGGCTCTTGTGATGCCTCTTTTTGAACTAGCTCTGTCATGGCTCCAAGCTGAGATACAGCGGATAGTGTGAAGCCATTCCATAGCCTCCGAGACCCTTCCGTTCCAGGTAGGGGAAACAAACAAAAAAAAAACATTAACAAAAAATCCCAGACTCTTCTATGTGATTGCGTTTTGAACTCAGGTGCATCAGTACCTTCTGGTACACATCTAAAACACTGACTTTTGCCTTCTTTTCCCCTTTAATAGTGTCAGCCTGAATCTAACTTCAACTCTGCATTTCCTGCCTAGGTCAATGAATCACACCTTAGGAAGCCTCCAGCTGGTGAATACTTTCAGCTCCCTGAATTTGTTTTTCCTGAGAACCCAAAATCGAGAAGAATAACTCTCTGGGAAATTAGGCTCCAAGAAAACAATTTCCATCCTCTGTGGTCAAAGTTCTGTCATAAGACCCCTTGGTAAGAGATTCCATCAACCCAGTCAAAGACCAAACACATTGGGTTAAGCACATTGAGTTACTGGAGTGTCAATGATCTGTGAACAACCTCCTGATTCCCCAGAGGTGCAAGTGTTTCAGAGTGCATATCTAGCCTTGACAGTTAATGGCCGCACTTCTTTTACTGCAAGATACTTACTCTTGGATACAAAATCTTCTAAGAGAAACATATTTCCCTTCTGCAAAGAGGCCTAGAGCCAGATGCCCCTGAGTCCAGTCTACGCAGTAAGCCCGTCCTTCTCACATGGTTGAAACCTGGTGGCTGGTGCTGGTCCGGGGACCACTGCAGAGGCCTGAAGGGGCAGGAATGAGGGCGAACGCGCGCCTTTTTGTGTGGCTCCTGGCACCCGCGAGATTGGCTCCGCTGGTGCTGCCGTCGGAGTGGGCGGAGCCAGCAGCGCGCCCGCCCCNCTCGGCACCCAGTCTCAGCTCTGAGCGGTTGCAGACGGAGCGCACCTTGCAGGAGCCGGACGCACCCTGTAGACCGCTGCGTTGGGGAGAGCTGCTGCTGAGAGGCTGTTCTTCCCTGCTCTGGGCTCCAGACCCCGCACTCCCTGCTCCCTTCAGGTCTCTCCTTAGGGTTGCAATTCTGCAAAAGGGCTAGCGATCCCGCCCCCTTTGCCCTTTACTGACTCATTCCCACCCTAACCCTATCGCTTTTCCAGCTGTCCGCTGCGGTTCCCAAAGCACCGCAGCCATGGGCATCCGAGGCTTGCTGCGAGCTGCCGTGCTCCTGCTGCTCATCAGGACTTGGCTCGCAGAGAGCAACAACCCCAGTCCTACCCCGAAATTCCACTTCGAGCTATCCTCCAGCATGCCCGAAGTCATCCTGGATCTCTTCAACTGGTAAGCGGCCCATCCTAGCTGAACATGGAAGGAACAGGGACAAACAGAAGGTTTCAGTCTCTTGGACAGAGCGGGCTGGGTGCAGGGAACTCGGATCGGGCTTGCCTAGGGGGGTGAAGCAGGTATGAGGACAGCCGTGAAATAATACTCATGGCTTCAACCCACCTGTTACTGCTGCACCTTCCCAAGCCGTGAGGCCAGGAGCACCCTCACCCCAGAGTCTACCTGATCATCCTCAAGGCTTGAGGTCCCAGGCAGCTTTTCCCAGCTGTATTCTTTGAAGCCCATGGGACTGGGGGTTGTACATGGGTAATTTGTAAAGCAGACAGGAAAGACACCTGTTTGAGTAAAGATTTTTAGTCCATTTGCTAAGGCAGTCTCTTTCTCTCTCTCTCTCTCTCTCTCTCTCTCTCTCTCAAATACGGCAGATTGAAACGATTAATTCTGTGAAATTAGTAGCTGTAAATGGCATAACCTTCCGGCTTAAGAGGGGTAAGCTTTTGTGCTTACTCCTGTGAAAACATTTGAAGATTTCAGTTTTTCTCTGTGTTTGATTTAAAGTTTGTTTAGATCTGCAAGTATCTGAAGAGGGGATAGACCGTCATCCTTGACATGTAGATCTCTCTCTCTCTCTTGCTCTCTCTCTCTCTCTCTCTCTCTCTCACACACACACACACACACACAGACACACACACACACACAAACGTGTATTTGCTGTGGCTACAGATCTGGAGTGCTAACACATGGGAAATTCTGTGGACAGAAACAGGCGGGAATGTATTTCTTTAGTTTGTAAAAAATTCATGTGCATACTTTGAAATGTTACAAAATTAAATTTTATGATTGAGGGAAATGAGGAAATAATTTAAGTGGCAAAATAGAAATAAACATGTATTCATAAAGGGGGAGTGGTTAAGCTGGGCAAGGTTCCAGCAGGCAGCCCTGCAGTGCTCTCAACCCAACTGCGTCAGTGAACACATACGGGGGTGGGGGGAAGTGAGAGAGAGATGGAGGGACACACACACACACACACACACACTCACACCCGAGAGACAGAGATTGCAGGGACAATGCCTCAAAGATCCAAACAGTCATAGCGATAGTGATGCCTGGGGCCTCGTTTAAAAGCCCTTTGGGGATTGAAAGTCTGGATGAATTCAATGAGCATCTCAGAGACCTGTGGAAAAGCCAGCTTTATGCAGCTGAGCCGGTTTCACTTCCATGTGCTCACCTAAGAAACATCCAGGCTGAAAGTACATGCGTAGTGAGTAAGATGCCTGCTCCCAGGATGGATCTTTTCGAAGACAGCTCGAAACCCCAGGAATCTGAAATGCTTTAGTTCCATGAGGGCCATAAATCTATGCTACATGAGCAAGACACTTTCTCTCTCCCTGCCCCCACCTCTCTCTGTGTCATATGTCATATGCCAGTTATCAGGCACAAGAATGACATAAATGGGGGTGGGGATCGCTCAGACCAGGTAAAGTAGAAAACATGAGCTCAGCTGGGGGAGGGGGGACACTTGCCAGTGGGAACTGACTTCCTGGGGCAATGAGGTAGCCCTGGAAAGAGGATTGTCAGCATCCAGGGGGCACTTCAAGGTAGAGTTCTCAGAGCACTAAAATGGTGCAGTTTTCTGAGGGTCTCATGTGCCCGCTTTCCCTCCTCTCCTATGGTGCGGTTTTCTCCCGCCCACACCTTCTGCGTGGTAACAGGGATCCAGTCCTTGGGCCCCAGCCTCTGGATTAAAGCTGTGAAGGGGGAGGGGAAGGGAAAAAGTCTGCGTCACTGTTGTGCTTCTGGCTGACTCACTGTGGAAGGGGAAGAAGGGAGGGGGAGAGCACAGACACATATGACTGGACATGTTTGCATATGTACAGGAGCAGGGATGGCTCCTGGGGAACCAGCCACTGGCAAGTGGGCCACAAGTCAACCAGCCTTTACTCAAGGCTTCTCTGTTTCAGCAAAAATTGTGCAAATGAAGCTGTGGTTCAAAAGATTTTGGACAGGGTGCTGTCAACATATGATGTCCGACTGAGACCAAATTTTGGAGGTAAGCAAATCCAGACACCAGAGGCTTTTGTGTTAGATACAATAGGGCCAGTTCCACCCTGTAAGCTAAGAAGGCTCTATACCTCTGCCCCCCAGATCCTACCTTCTTGAATCTGCCAAGCCCTGCAAGGGAGAACCTAGAGACTCCCAACCTCAGGCCTTCTGGAATGTACCTTACATCTATGGACAAGCCTTTCTATGCCAGAGACTTTCTCTCCCTCCTTACTCCTTGGCAAAGGTGTTGCCACCCTTAAGTGATTCAGAGAATTCAGAATTGAGGCCATGGTTTTCTCTGCCTCTGTCTCCTAACCCACCTAGGCCTAGGACCCTTCCATAATACCCTGCTTTCCCAAGTCTTCAGCTCCTACCAAACTCAGGCCAGCTAGCATACTGTAGTACATGTGTTCTTCATAAAACTCAGACTGATGGCCACTAACAATAAAGTTCCAACAACACAGAGGTGAGCAGTGACAAGGAGGCTGGCACACATGTCTCCACGAAGTCAGATTCTGCTTATCCTGAACCACACCCAGAACCTACACAATAGGAGTATCATTCGGGGACAAAGGGGACACCTAAGAAGCCCAAACCAAAGACAGACAAAAGAAAAGGTGCTTTAAATTGGGGTTAGTTAATTTTCAGCTCAAAGATAGCAGAAGGAGCTATAACGCAGGGCAGCTTCCTATAGGATGGGACGCAGTCATGAGTAATCACCACTAATGATTCCCGTTTGTGCTCATACGCAACCGTCTTCTAAAATACTGTGCCACCTTGAAAACCAAGTCAATGGTTTCGCTTGGCCCTAAATTTAAGAAGTGAGACTATTAGCTTGTGCTTCCCTCTCCTCCACTCCGCAAGGGCAGAAGACACAAGCCAAGGGCTCCAAAGTGAGGCTGCATGGGAAACCAGATTGGCAAAAGCAGAAGCACATAACACCTTCATGCTACTGAGGCCACAGTGGTGGTACCTTTTCCATGTGGATCCTCAAGGGAAGGGGGAATATAGAAATTCAGGTGGTGAAGCACAGTAAACACCCCTTACATGGTACTAGCTTTGAATCATTTGTGACAAGCCTCAGAGGACAGCAGGGAAATTGATATTTATTTATTGATTGCCTCTTTCTTATTCTAATGTTTGTCAGCAAAAGCCAAACAATAGTCATCTGCATGCAATGAGCACACACTCCCCACTGTTTCAGGCTTAGGCTGCCCTCCATGCAGTATCCCAGACTAAAAGAGGGGGACAGAGACAAGAGTGCATATCTGGGTATTGGCCAGTACAGTTGGTCCACAGGAGGCCTGATGCCCCTTGCCACTATCACTCATGTTACATCAAGTATTATGAACATGCCAGGCTGTAGCATCTGATAAAATATGGGCCCCTACATTGATTTTGCCAAACAGATGGAGGCCGTAGAGAGAGGGGACGAAGATAACTTAGGACTAACTTAAACAGAAGGGAACACTATAGGCTGTAAGGCTAGGACTATTACATGGCAGAAATATGGTAGAAGACCCATTGCCAGGCTGAAGCACTCAGGGTTTAGGGAACCCGGGCTCCCTGTATAGTCTCCCAATAGACAGAGTCCCCTCTATATTTACATTTTAGTTATATATACTATAGTTTTAGGGCTTAATCTTCACACATAAGAATGGTCCTGACTCCCTCTCTCACAAGCACAGGAACATGTCACAGACATCCAGCATTGTACAAGGCATTGGGCATTTGTTGCCATGCACTACCTTAGCTAGGGTAAGGCAGCCCCTTTTTAGGTAGAGAAATCAGAACAATGTCCCTTTCCTCTGGTTGTGTCCCTGTGTCAGATCATGGCTTGGCAAGGAGAATACACACTGCATTTCACTCCCCACCTCCCCTTCAACTAAGAGCCCTTTGGCAGGCTTCTGTTCTGTCCCTTTAGCTCCATAGCATTTCACATAAGAACAGACAACACTAGCTTGGTCTAGAGAAGCCGGACCTTGGAGGAAGGGGCTGGCAAACATGTCTTGGAGAAAGGGGCTGGAAAGTAAGCTTCTCTGGGACTTTCTGGGGCTTGTTGCCTACTAACGTAGCTGCGATCTGCAAAAAGTATGGGGAGAGCAGCCTGAAAGGCAGAAATCAAACGCGGTGTTTGGAGGAAGCTCTGTCACTACATCGCATTTTTCCTGGGGCTCTTCACAATAGCCCTGAGTGCTGGAGTCTGGGCTGTGCCCTAACAGAGCCCCATTTGCTTCTCAGCTGCCATTCACACACTTATTCCCCCCAGAACACTTTTCCCTTTGAAGCACTGGATTTGAAATAACACATTTTCCTCTCTTCAGCTCAGCTTCTGGATTGCTAGCATCACATGCACATGTATCTCCCTAACAGCAGTGTGATGTAATACACTTTGCTGTAAACTGATGGGAGAATAGTAAATTATGTTTCTCAATAGCATCTAACAGCTTACTGTTTTCATAGCCATGATAATATTTGAGTCTTGCAAATGGATAATGCAAATACGCATGCCTAAGAAGGAAAAATATTAGGGAGCTGAACACTAACATACAATTACACACTCAGCAACATTTGCACATTAATCAAATCACCATCACGCAGTATTAACTCACATGAACACACTCATGAATTCACTCCACATAGACACACAAAAACATGAAAACACTCACTAAAATTTACACATTAACACACACACAAACACGACCTAAACTCATATATTAACACACATAAAAATGGTCATACATACACATATATATTAGTAAAATACTTGATCATGTACAAGCATACAGCAATAATCACAAAAATGTATTTATACACATAAATGCACACATTAGTTCACACAATCAGACATATACATGAACATACTCATACTTATCAACATGCTCATATGTTCATTGTCATGAAAACATATTCACACATGCAAGCAAATACATCTCTACACACAGACAAGTTCACAAACACCTATATATGAACACACTTGATCACATGTTCACTCAACACAAATATGCTCACACTTAATCATTTATATGCACATACAAACACACAAATACATTCATACATAAGAGCATATATATTAACATGTTCATACATATACGCATAAATATTCTGACACATTGACAAATCATCAGCACTCACATGTGTTCACATGTATATATAAACGTTAGTGTGCACATACGTATATTTAAAAAATCCACTCACACTTTAATACACAGTAGCACATTAATAGACAAACATGGTCATATATGCAAATATACCTATAAATTATGTGATGTTAAACATTATCACACTCATTATCATAACCACACAATTCATTCACATTAACATTTGCTTACATGAACATCTGCTCACTAATTCACTCCCACATGTGGACAAACATTGACATGTTCATACACAGATGAACATGGTACCTATTGGTGCACTCGAATATGCCCACAGACCCAAGCACACTAGCAAATTTACTTATACACATGGACACCTTACACATTCATGCTTACAGCATCACACATGACCACAATTACATAGAATAAAACGCATTTTCTCTCAGACAAATATGTTCACATACACTCAGGTTCACTGACAAGCTGAAAGGGGGTGCTCATTCAATAATAAGCACATCCATGTTAAGATACACACATATTATTGTGTTTACTGACGTGTGAGAATGCTAACATGTTTTCATACACACAGCCATGAAGACATCCCACAATACACAAGCATGCTCACTTACATGTATGTCGACACAACAAGTTCACACACATGTGAATGACACATCCCCATTCACTCACACATTGACCTGCTCACATATCACTAACATTGCTAGACTCACAGAAATACTAACACATTTTCAATCCACTGCACATACTCAAATAGATGCACACACATACACACACACACTCACAGACATACAGACATGTGTGTACATTCATCTACTCAGAAACATTTGACCACATCTGTTGAGCATATTCTAATACTATCGCATCTACTCACATTTCCATAGAAACACACTCACACTCACATGCTCACGTTGTTACTGCCGTATAAACCCATCCACGCACGAATACAAATTCATTCACACAAACAGGCCAGCTCACAGACATCTACAGATGAGCATACAAGATCACACATTCATTCACATGCGGCTGTACTCACACCATACACTGACATGCATGCTTGCGTATGCTTGAAGTCTACTTCCACATAACATACTGAAACAAACTTGCTTACATTCCTACATGTTCCTTCACATGACACTCATAGTCACCTGTTTGCTGCCTCGGGATAAATACCCTCATATTTCACTTGCACTTGAACTCTCTCCTGTGTTGTCTCCCACATAACACACCGGATCACACAAACATGCCACACACTCACTCATACATAGACATGCTCACACACATGTGGACACATTCCCATGAATATGAACACATTCCCAAATTCCCCAGCAAGCTTGCTCACCTTCACTCACCCAGAAACATGAAACTTAGTTCTTTTTCCCGGGCTTGTTGAGTTTCAGTTCTTTATCAGAAAGCAGTTAGCACCACGTGCTTCGTTACATATTTCCCTTTTTTGGTGCCCTTTATACCTTCCTCTCAGCATAGCAGGAGCCAGGCCTTGCTCTAAGCACTTGACCTTCATTATCTAAGATAGATAGCATTATCCCCACTTGACCCTCGAGGAAGCTCAGGCTCAGAGAGGTTAGATGACTTACCCAGCCAGCAAACATCAAAGCTAGCTTTAGCCTAGACAACTGGATCTTAACCTTTATCCAAATGTTCACATGGTTGTGTCTTCCTGTATTGTAGGTGCCCCTGTGCCCGTGTCCGTATCTATCTATGTCTCCAGTATTGAACAGATCTCAGAAATAAATATGGTAAGTCTATAGGTTCTAATCATGGTGCTGGAGACAAGGGACAAGAAGCATAGTCATAAGCCAACTCTAATTGTTCTGACCTGTGACAGAACTCACATGATAGCTCTCTGAAACAGAAAAAAAAAGTCGATTGAAGGCCCATATCACAGCATATCTAAAAATTCAGTTACATGTAGATTATTAACTCAAAAAAATCTATGGAGCTTTTAAAAGTTTTAATACCACACTATAGTTGTACTGCAGGGTAGGTAAAGATTTATTTCATAAGACACACGAGTTACAAAGCATCAAAACAAATACTGGTATTTGATGTTCTATAGAGGCTATTCTGTATAGCCAAAATTTCTGAAACTTCAGTTTTACAAAAGCAAGCTACTGTGGTGAGTGAAAAGATAGTTCAGAGTAGGAAGAGACATTTGCAACACAGAGAGCTGCGATTCAAAATATACGGATGCCTGGACACTGATAAGAATATTTTAAAGCAATCAAAAATAATCAGCAAATATGAGTGAAAGTTGTACTTTTGTGAAGAAAACTAAATGGTGGATGAACATATGAGAAAATACTAGACCTTGTTAGTAACAGCAAAATGAACTCACAGTGAGAGCCCACTATATACATATCAGATTGCCTAAAACCCGAGTCCGATGCTGCTGATGTTGATGAGCTGGACCTGCACTGCTAACCCTCGCATGTTTTCAACTTTTGCAGGGATGCAAATGGCCACTTTCACTTTGTCATTGCTATTTCTTCCTTGTTTGAGTATGTATGGTGTTTTTTTACACAAATATATACATTGTGTGTTTATATGTGGAAATATTCTCTAGGAATACAAGAAGTCAAATTATAGTTATACACAGCAACTTGAATGGACTTCACAAATACAATATTGAGGGGGGTTGGGGGACAGGTTCCAGACATAGAGTTTGGTTCTGATCAGATAACATTCTAAAAAGAAGTCCAAATAAGCGCTGTTTCTAAAACTACACATAGAGACAATGAAACGCTAATCTGAAGCATGGTATGTCATAAAATCTTGAATAATGAATGTTTCCTGCTGGTTGTGGGAAATGTTCTCTGAAAGGGACACATTGGAACTTGAAAGTTATTGGTAATGTTCTGTTTCTTAACCTAGGAATTCGTTAAAAAAAACTTCATTTTGCTGTTCTTTATTAAATGTTTATGTTTTATGCACCCATCTGTATGATGTGTTTCATATAGTAATATATATGTATGTGTGCACATATAATCTGTGTACACAGTAGACAGAGAACTAGACAATCTGGCAACTGTCATTTACTTATCTCTACCCAGGACTACACAATCACTATGTTTTTGCATCAGACCTGGAAGGACACACGCTTAGCATACTATGAGACCAACCAGAACCTAACTCTGGACAATCGTATGCATGAGAAGCTGTGGGTCCCTGACTGCTACTTTGTGAATAGCAAAAATACCTTTGTACATGATGTAACTGTGGAGAATCGTGTGTTTCAGCTCCACCCAGATGGGACAGTGCGATATGGCGTCCGGTGAGTTCACATAAGAATCTTGGACTGTCCCAGCTAGCTTCCTTCTTCCTACTGTGTATCCCACAGATACATTAGAAGAGATCCCTGCTTTCCAGATCTGCCTTGTGTCCACATATACTTTCAGAGTTTGCCACAGGCATCCTAGGCTGCCCTGTCCCTGCACCTTGGCTTCTGCTCCTCCTGTCTACAGTGGCCCTTGCTGTTTTTCCATGAGTCGAAACTTTGCATACTTTCACATGCTTTCCAATTCCTGATGCAAATGTCTCCCTTTTACCAAATTGGTAAAAAGCATGAAGTCCCATTTTAGATGCTATAACCAACTTCTGCCCTTTCAAATGTGTCCTATAAAGGGAGGTTGTATTAAGGAATCTGAGCACACTAGGAACAAAGTTACTTTATTTTGTGGACAATAAAGAAAGAAATTTACAACATTGCCTGCCATTTGTAAAAGAAAATACTGTTTTTAATAATTTTATGTAATTATATAGATTTTTTTAAAAAAGAAATCCTGATTCCCTGGACCAAAGACCTCTTCCTCCATCGTTGATTGTGTGTGCTGTTTTCTTTATTCCCCATGTGGTGAGGAAGGGAGACTGATGAACACTGAAGCCTGTGCAGTGAAGAAGGTACTCCACCTCTCTGCCTGCCTTTTGTTTGCACCAGGCAGGGTGTCAGGAGAAGCGAGAGCTAAGGCAGTGAGCGGGATAGGGCAGGGCTTCTGAGCCCCTGCTCTCTTTACACACAGAACATATGTACACTGCTAGCCTCCACTGACCTATTTGCAATAGCGCAGTCACCAAAGCTGACTTCACAGTTTCAGCTCAAACAGATTGTCAGTAAAGGCAAGCTGAGAGGTCATCTTAGCCCAGAAAATGGTTCCTGGTTGTGGATACCATAGTTTGTTTGACAGGTTGTTATAGGTCTAACCATTTGGTTTCTCTTACTCTAGAGCACTCCCTCCCCATTTATTCCTTCCTTCTTCCTCCATCCACATACCCATGGAGCCATTAAATACCAATGCTTACCCGAAATTGATCAGTAATCACTCTTGTTTAAAGTAAAGGAGACATTGGCTGGTAAATAATACTTGGGAAATTCATTTTTTAAAAAAAGAGGGAAGTACACACATATATACATACTACTCACTACCGAGTCCCAAAATGAAATTCCTACAAGAATTGACAGGGGCTAAACTAAGTTAGCAGATGGGAAGGGAAGAAAAATAGATGGGACAGATATGATATGGAACAGCAGAGAGCTTTTTTAATTATGTCATTTTCAAACACAAGCACCTCGCTGGCTCCTCCAAGGGCATTTTCTCAGATTCATCTCCTGGGTGCACAGCATAGCAACTTGATGCTTATTCTGGCTGTATCTACTGTCAGCACTGGCTGGGCCCTTCACTGATAGGCATTTTGTGCCGTCTGTCATCTTTCTATCTCTTGGTGCGACAAAGGCCCTCACCACTGACATGGATGTAGATACAGTCAAAGGCAGGCCTGGGTGCACACCACATACCTGCCTTCCTCTGTAGCTATGTAGCCTTAGGACATTGCACATAGTGTGCAGTGTCCTCTCAACAGCCTTGCTGATACTTTAACAAGCACAAGTCTTTCTGTCTTTATATTGTTTTCTCAAGGGCCCTTCCTGCTCTGATGTTCTGCGGTTTTTCTGACCTGACATATATCTGCTCTTTATTTCAGCTCTGCCAAATCTTGTGATTCTTTGTCAAATTCCAGTTTTATCTCTTTCTTTCCCTTCACCCAATTCCATACACATGGGTCAATCCTCCACCTACCTCTTGCCTTCCCACCCTGCAGAATCCTTAGCAGTAAACTTGAATCGTTTTTCCCTTCCTTTTTTGTTTTCTTTGGCAGACTCACCACAACAGCAGCCTGTTCCCTGGATCTGCAAAAATTCCCTTTGGACAAGCAAGCCTGCAAACTGGAGGTGGAGAGCTGTACGTACTTCTCCTGTGGCCCCTTGGTCACTGTGCGGGGCTGCTGGAATCAGGAAAGCACAGGCAGGCACTGAGAGGACCAGCACAGCAGCCTCTGCTCTACACTCCCAGAGCTCTCCCCAAGCACGTCCCCAAGCAGTAGATAAATGGTAGATGAATGATGGCTACGTAAGAAACTGACAGTTGTATGTATCTGGCATCTGAGAGTACGTGGTCTTTATGGTCTAGCCAATTCAACTGAAAAACTATACATACTTGTGGGTAAAAATTCGTAGCATCTTCTTGGCTACACATTCCTTCCTGCCTAAAGACTCCAAAGTGGTACTCCTCTCTTTGCAAGTGTTCAGAATCCCCCAGGCTCACCCTCAGCAAACCACAAAAGAGCCCTCCAAAATCCAAATGCCAACTATGCTTTGGTTTTCCCAGACTGCTGTGGAGTTAAATCTGCCTAGATTAACTCTTTGTTTCCCCTCCCAGATGGCTATACTGTGGAAGACATTGTATTATCCTGGGAAGATGAGAATGCCATCCACATTACTGATGAGCTGCACATCCCTCAGTTCACCTACCTGGGGAGGACAATTACTAGCAAGGAGGTGTATTTCTACACAGGTGGGCCAGAACCCCTCTTTCTCTCCTGTTTCTTGTCCCCTTTACACCACTAAAACTCTTCTGGGCGTCTGCTTTTGATCCTTGCAGTTGGTTCCTTCCATTACCATTCCTGTGGTTCTGAACACATCTTTCTCCATTGATAAAGCCTTAGGTGGCTAATGGCTTCCCCCTACAGATGGAGAATAAGTGTGGAAGGCTTGGGCAGGTTCACAACACTCTACAGCTGGAAACGATTCCTGCTCTTCACAGGGCTGGCCTCTCACCCTCCATCTGTCTGCTGCCTGAAAACATCCCATGTGGAATGAGTAAAGCAGGAGGGAGGGTTAGAGCTGACTTGCTGTACATGGAGCTGACAGCACTGTGTTCTTACAGGCTCCTACATGCGCCTGATAGTGAAGTTCCAAGTTCAGAGGGAAGTCCGCAGCTACCTTGTGCAGGTCTATTGGCCCACGGTCCTCACCACCATTCTCTCCTGGATATCATTTTGGATGAACTATGATTCCTCTGCAGCCAGGGTGACAATTGGTAAGTCCTTTTTATCACCAACTCGGGAAGAAACTTCAGTCATTTTTCTTAGAAAAAAAAAAGCAAAGGCAGAACTGGGAAGACCTCGAACTTCAGGTCTAAGTTTAGGGAGGCAAGAAATGTTTTAAGCAAGGAACATCCTAGGATACTGGGCTTCTTGGTTTGTTTTTGCCTTCTGTAGGGCAAATTGCTCTGTCTTTCCCTTTAGGAGCACAAATACAGCTATATGTGTGATAGTTTAGGGTTTAGAAAACCTCTTCAGACACTAAAAGAAGACCTATATGGAACTGGAGGTGTAAAGTACTGAAAGCATGGCTAGGAATTTGAACTTGATGCAGAGCAATCAGCCTGGGGTGTAGACTTGCTAAAAACCACAGCTATCAAGGGAGACCAAACCTGTCCTGTCTTCTTCATAGGCTTAACTTCTATTCTTGTCCTGACTACGATCGACTCACATATGCGGGATAAACTCCCCCATATTTCCTGTATCAAAGCCATTGACATCTACATCCTTGTGTGCCTGTTCTTCGTGTTCCTGTCCCTGCTGGAGTATGCCTACATCAACTACCTTTTCTTCAGCCAAGGACCTCAGCACAATCGCAGGAGATGCAAGAAACCCAGGAGGGTTGTTGCCCGATACCGCTACCAAGAAGTGGTGGTGGAAAATGTGCAGGTTTGACATTTTGACTGACAGCCAGCTTTCCCCGGCACCTCCTCAGCCTGGGCTTAGCACTTGACCCTTGCAAGTTTCACAGTTGCTTTAATCTTCATGTTACTGGTATATGAAAGGCATGCCCACACTCATCTATACCTGATCATTATTTGATATAATAAGGCAAGAAAAGTCAGAACTTGATTTCTCTAGATCTTTGAGCTAAATTTGCTCCATTTTATAGGCTTTTAGCACAAGTGACAAAGCCAAAAGGGAAGGTGAGGCCTTGAAAGACAGATACCAGAGAAGCTAGTCTTCAAACATTTCCTTCTCGGCACTTCAGATACCTGAGAACATACTGGGACTTTTGCTTTGGGATATATATGGATGCCCAGCAACACGGCTCCTTTGCAGAAAGCCCAGCCTCACCCTACCTAAGAAGCCTACATATAGCACATGGCACTCCTGAGGCCAGAACTGTCCCCCAGAGAGGCAGTTGCTTGGATGCAGCTATGACATTCTCTACATGCTAAAACAACTTCCTGGTCCAGTTTCTCAATCCCTTTGAGCATGCCAGAGGGCACAACAGGTTATCAAAGACATCAAACAGTAGCCTTGCAAGCACTAAGCAGGAAAGTCCCCTCCTTTTTCTCTTCCCCCATTCATGCCCACTAGGTGATATGAAACTGATCAATTTATCCTTTATTTCCTCCAAGGATGGCCTGATTAATGTGGAAGACAGAGTGGAGGACAGAGCTGGTCCCCTTCCTGACAGCCCCATGCAGGCTCATCTGGCAAGTCAGGAAAGTCTTGGATCCTTGGTGTTCACCTCAGAGCAGACCCAACTGGCTACCTCGGAAAGCCTCAGCCCACTGTCTTGCACCTCAATCCAGGCCCAACTGGCCACTGGAGAAAGCCTGAGTGATCTGCCCTCCACCTCTCAGCAAACACTGAATGACTGTACCATCCACTTTCATGGCTTCCTCACTAATGACAGCATTATCCCCATTGAAATGTGCAACCATTCTGAGGCCTGTGGTGACGAAGACTCTGAAGAGAGCCTAAGCTCTGATGAAAGCCATGGCCATGACAGCAGCCCCAGTGGAAGGCTTGTGTTCCCCAGTGGCCAGAGGTGTGTGCAAGAAGCAAGTTGGGACCTTGATAATATTGAGAGCTTACAGGATGACATCAGTATCAAGAGCAGCTGGCTTGGCCTTGATGAACTACGCAAGGGGGAAGCTGACAGTATCTGGAGCCTTACTGATGAGGAGCTCATGGCCTGTGACCGAGAGAAGGATCGTAGCTCAGAGTCTGAGGAGAGTTGTCCCCCAAGCCCTGGGTGCTCCTTCAGTGAAGGGTTCTCTTTCCAGATCTTTAAGCCTAACCGGGTCCCTAAGGTTGATAGGTGGTCCCGTTTCCTCTTCCCTCTTTCCTTTGGGCTGTTCAATGTGGTTTACTGGTTGTACCACATCTATTAGCTTCCTATACCCCCACAGCAGCAAAGATACCATCACGTGTTTCCTTCATAGTTCCTTCGGTTTTGTGTTTCCCACTTCCCTTTGTTCATTTTACTCGGCAGTTGTTAGGGCAATCAAACCTGTTGGGCCCTTTTCTTGATTATGAGGTGGAGAGGAAATGGAGAGAACATGTAGCCAGAGGGTAAGGGATTGAGGAAGACTTGAAGTTAAATTGCACATTGATTTCCTCCTGCCAGAAGACTATTAGCTTTCAAACACTTTGAACAGTCCATCAGCCTGGAAATGCCCTTGAAAATGTTTAGAGGACAGAGAAGAGCCAGGCTGAGGAATGAGGAGAATCTGAGCCTAGTTCACAGACATTCCTGGGAGCTTTCTTTTCAGTCCCCTCAAGGTGTTGACATTGCTTTAGCATCGCTTTTTTTCTTCCTATGGGCATCAGGCACCTTGTCCACCTGCTAAAAGGGGCTTTGGGAGATGTCAAGCCAAGTTGGCCTGGGGTATGCAGAGGAGGGGCTAGGCATGGCTTGGATATGCTGACAAAAGGAAAGTTGGAAAACATTTGTAAGTGCCTTGTACTTTGAGTGTGGAATTGTGGTACAGGAGTGGGAAGGGCAGGTGGGAGGAACTGCAAAGAGACACAGCAGGGTAAGGGAGAATGCATGCTTCTGGCCGGGGTAGGTAGGACAAGGGGGCGGTGCCAGGCTGGAGTTTGTGTGTATTCAGATGCTCCCTTTAAAGTTATTAGACCTTCTCTTGCCTGTATTTCTACTTTGCATTGCCTGACAGTAGGAACTCAGTACTTCTGTTCAGAT
Organism: Ellobius talpinus; assembly: GCA_001685095.1. Classification (NCBI taxonomy): domain Eukaryota; kingdom Metazoa; phylum Chordata; class Mammalia; order Rodentia; family Cricetidae; genus Ellobius; species Ellobius talpinus. The sequence goes on along the minus strand of LOJH01015516.1, from coordinate 5,452 downwards.
AGTACTTAGCTTTCTGTTGATTGCTGAGTTGATTACTAGTTACAGTAAAAGCACTTGGTGAGTAAGCACTAGTTGAGAAAGTTCAGACTTGATATTTCACCACTGGCCTAGGATAGCATATGGACAACTATTATGAATCTATATACTAATCCTTTTTGTTTGTCTAGTGCATAATAAGTGTCAACGAGCTCCCTGACCCATCACATCGTTGGATCCTCACAGGAGCCCTGTGAGCCAGGGAAGACAAAGCACCTTGTCCCCAGTGTTCCAAGGAAAAAGTAGAGCTTATGTGCCATGCTTATGGATGCTTGTTCTTTCTCCTTCTCTGCCTAACTCGCAGCTGATGCACTCCCCTACTGCCCCTTCCCTTTGCTCAAAGGGACACCCTACAGAATCTGCCTGCCAGGCTGCCAAGCGCACCGGACAGCACCTAGAACGTCTCTGTAGGAAGAGGCTACTGAGCAGCCGCTGCACATGGACTGAACAGGTGGAGAACACAGCCCCGCCTACTCAACAGGGCTCCTGATGAGAGTAGGATGAACCTGCACACCGATCTGCTAGGAAGTACCAGCTCACTGATGGCGGTCATGAGGGAGCTTTGCCAAGCACTAATCTGTTCCCCCTTCCTCTATAGGCAGCCTCTCCTTCCGCCCTATACCCCTCTGCTCACCCACCTCCTTCACGGTACTTCTGTTTTTAGACATTTCTGTGTATCCCTGGAGATGAGTGTGCATGCATCCAAGTAGGTCTAGTGCCATATAACCATTTGAGAAGCTGAATGGCACCACAGTAGTGTAAATCTATGTTAGTATGTATGAATGTAGATCTGCACTGTGGGGGTGAATAATTTATGTGCATGTATCTCTATGAGAGTGTCAGTTGTGTACCTATTACTTACATTAGCACAGGTGAATGCATGATGTGTACATTTCTAGAAAGTGTATGCCTGTATACCTGTGTTTATCAAACTTAGTTGGTGTAAAAGGACATATATCCAAAATCACATATATTCCCTGTTGGAAGTTCTTGTAGAAACATCAGGACTCTAGTGACCTGTTTTGACCCAGTGGGGAGAGTCTTGTTTAGCTGAACTGTTTCCTTCCAGTTCTAGGGATGCAGGGAGCGGGGTCTATTGGTTTCCGTCAACTCCTCACTCATCTTCCACCCATCTCTGCTCTGTCCTGTGTTGAAGACACAGAACAAGTGAACATAGTCCTAAGAGGTAATATTAGTGCCTTGGGGCTAGAGAATAATTGGTCCGTGGAATAAACTGAGAGTGCTGAGCATTTTGCTTGGTGCTGCAAGGTGTCAAAAGATGAACTGGGAATAGAAATAAGGTGTAGACAATGGGGTAGGGGTTCAGAGAATTGGAGAAAAGGATTGTCCCTTCTCTTCGGCACACATAGATGCAGTTCCAGACTCATGCGTCCACGCCCAGCCACACACTCACGTCATCACACATGCACACATCAGAAGCACCCACGCTTCTAGTTAAATTTGCAGGCATAGCCAGACATACACACCCACAGATAGACATGCACACCCTCACACATTCTTTAAGACAACTCAAAACAAGGAAGTTACTACCAAAATGAGTCCCTCTTTTATTTTGGGAACTCAGCACAAAGAGGACCAGATTAAAGAGAGAGCAGAGAGCTCTCATCCAGAATCTGAGCATTCATTGGCTGTGTTCTTGAATTTGGAGCCCTATAATCTTGAAGTGTTGGACACATCATTGGAGCAAAGTTACAAAGAGGAATTGGAGTAGCAGGAACAAGGGGCAGCAGAGGAAGAGCAGAGAGGCCACTTGTAAATATTCACATAGCTAGCTCTTTCATACCCTAAAAAGACTATTTTGCCCTAATGTGCTGCAATGAAAGCAGTTAAACTCTACTGCAATTAATACTCTGTGAGTTTAAGTGTCAAAGTGTTGTGGAGATTTGGCAATGACAACGTTTTAGGAACTTGAATCTTCTGGTTTTCCCATGTCTGTGGTCTGTCTTACTTGGAAGTTGCCAGATCTCCCCTTGTGTTCTGTGTGTGGTGTGTCGTCTATTGTCAAGCCTGATTCCAGCTGTCCCCAGTTCCCTTTCAGCCATGCAGGCATCCCTCTCCATCTGGCTGCCTATATATCCTTCCCAGTGTCCCCCAACTCCAAGTGGTTGTGGAAGTACAGAGCATCTGAACAGTGCTCCTGGGGTTCAGCCAGTCCAAGGGCATGGACAGAAAGAAGAGCCTTACTGAATCTGGGATGGAACAACCCACTTTATACTCTCCCGTCTTACCCTCCCCCTACCTTTTCCCTAGAATCCCTAATTGAGCAGGACACCAGCTGTCTGTCTTTCCAAAGAGTCATTTTGTCAAAGAAATGTGTGATGTGTTTCCTGTCCAGTTTGATTTGCACTGTAGGGTATCTGCAGAGAGAACAACAATCTGTTGGGTCTTAGTGAAGTTCATGCAATGTATTCTTAGAATTTGTATCATCCTCGTTAATAGCAAGGCTGCAAACTCTTGGCATACTTAGAAGCAAGTTTTGCTGAGATTGTGACCATTCCTAATGAGGGTTCCTTACTCTGTATATACAGTAGCTACACCTTCAAGCTATTAACTACTGAATGCATTCTCTAAGCACTCCATCTGCATGATACCCTGTGGTAGTAAGCAGAACTTTCTAGCTACTCCACAACCCAGCATCCAAAGTAATTGTAACTTGTCCTATCAAAAGTGCAGTGTGTTCGTGTTTGTTGTACAATATGGTGTGATTAATGTGAAATCTTTATCAATCTTGGGCTTTCAAGAGAGAAGAAGGATGTAAAGTATCTCTCTGATATACTTAATTTATAAAATATGCCAACTGGTCAGGGTCATCCATACAGAACTGTGTCAGAATTTGCACCCACAATCATGCCAGACAGTATCCCTGGGATCAGTATTTATCAGCAAAGGTAAAGGCACCAAATTTTGCACAGTACTGTAGTAGATGTCTTTAGATAACACCAGAAAATTTCTCCCATGGCAACTAAGTCAATTACATTCTGGAAGCATATGAATTATGGTAAAGTCACATACATATAGATATTCAGCAGTGGTATTGGAGCAAGACAATGAAAAGCAAGAAGAGAGAATGACCAATAGCTGGGTGGTCTGACCTGCAAGGGTCACAGAATAGCAGAGCTTCACTAGATCACTGGGTGCCCATGGTGAGTTCATTCATTGACATTCTTGTAAGAAAAAGACCTTGACCAGTACTAACTTCAAGAAAGTGAAACATGAAGAAGCATAAAACTATGCTTCTGAAAAATATACAGAAATACAAACATGTAAATAGCAAAAAGCAAAATAAAGATATATCAAAGCAAATACTGTGGCAGGTCAATGTTTCCTCTGTATTACATTCGCAGGTGCTACATGGGACATTCGCCATGGTCTGAAGGCATCTGGCTTCCATTATTCTTCAGGGCTTTAAAGAAGAAGGGAGTTAGCAACATTGTCACTGAAGAATTCACAGTTTTTCACAAAGCATTCATAGTGATTGGAAACCAAAGCTTTAAGACAGAGCAAGTTATTATGATACCAAAATATGAAGTGAACATTTAGTTCCACCTATGTATGTAGGGGAGAAAGCAAGACAAGCGTTGTTTATAAAATACAAAAGAGTTTTGTTTTCATCTCATCAAAGTAGATGTGCAGAGCATGGAGCAAGAAAGTAGAGGGGTCTAGTTGCAGGGCACAGGAGAGCAGGCCCTGCCCCTTGCCAGCCCTGAAAGAGCTGGCCCTGCCCTTCACAGGAGAGTTGGCCAGGGTGGCATGAGCTCAGGAGAGCTGGCTCTGCCCTCTGCTGGCCTCCTCATTCGGAGAAGACAAGCTTGTCCTTTGCCAGCTGTAGTGAATTAGCACAAATAGTGACATAGTTGCAGGAGTGCTGGCACCAGTGGGTGGGAAGCTGGCCCTGCCTCTCACCTGCAGGGGGAGGGGTCCTGCTGGAGGCCCAGACTGCCCAATTCAGCTACCACCCAGGCCTACATCCACAGCTTTTTGTTAGCCCACCCCAACACCTACCCCATCAATGACCATCTGGAGTGCACGAAGTGACTGGTCCTGCAGAAGCACAGCTGCAGAATCTCCATGACTGAGGCAACAGTAGGATATCCAAAAAAGCAGTTTTGGTGAGGGCCCAGCATTGATGGTGTAGCAGAAGCCAGAGGCCTTAAACCAGACTGACAACATATTACACATGTGTATTTGCAAGTAAAGCTGTTTGGACAAAAAGGTATATACTGTAAGACACACCACAGCTCCCACCCAATACTGCTACAGCGACTAATATGTGATGGAGAGGTGGGCACGACAGAGGAGCAAAGAGTGGTTTGGTTTGGTTTTTCTTTTCTTTTGGGAGGGGAGGCTACAAGGGTGGAGGGTAGACATTGAATGACTGAGAAACAAGTGGTATTTGGGTACATGATGTCTAAAGAATCAATAAAAAATGTTAAAAAGAAAGCAGAGGAGCCAATGGTTTAAGGTTAATCTAGATTAAAAACATTGTAAAGTCACACTGAAACATCCTAGTGATGGAGAGTCATTCTTTGTAACCTACACTCATCAGGACATCTCCAAATACCTTTTGATGAAAACATGAGACCTTGAAACATGAACCCTAAGCCAATAAATAGATCTCCTTCCTCCAGCCTTTTTGTGGCCTAATCAGATTAGAAGGGCTGTTTAGAGATTGCTGTGCTGGTCTGCCCACAGCTCTGAGGTGGAACTAGCTGGATATAAAAGTTTCTTCTTCAGGAATCTTTTTTTTCGTATGGTCTCTCTCTCTCGCTCTCTCTCTCTCTCTGTGTGTGTGTGTGTCCATAAGTGTCTAGAGGTCAGAGGTTGACATTAGGTGTCTTCCTTAATTGTTCCTCCACCTTGCTTTTTGTGACTTTTTTTGACTAAAGATGGAGCTCACTCATTCAGCTTGTCTGTCTGTCCAGTGGGCTTCAGGAATCTACCTGTTTCTGCCCCAGTACTTGTATGTTTTAGTCAGTGTTTGATTGCTGTGAAGAAAAAGACACCATGACCAACTCTTATAAAAGAAAGCATTTAATTGGGCTTCATTACAGTTTCAGAAGTTCAGTTCATTATCATCACGGCAGGGAGCATGGTGCCTTGCAGCATGGTGCTAGAGAAGTAGCTGAGATTTCTGCATCTGGATCTGTAGGCAGCAGGAAGAGAGAAAACCATGGGGCCTGGCTTGGGCTTTTGAAACCAGGGCAAAAAAAAAACAAGAAATACACTTCCTCCAACAAAACCACATCTTTTAGTCCCTGTCAAGTAGTGCCATATCCTAATGACTAAGCATACAAACATATGAGCCTATGGGGGCCATTTTTTAATAAAAAGACTTCAATTCTCATTCTTCTACAGGTTGACATCCAGTTCTGCCAGCACCACTTGTTGAAGATGC
>LOJH01015515.1:4511-21662 GCA_001685095.1 Ellobius talpinus | reverse complement strand
TTATTAAACCAATGAAAGTAACACATAGACAGATGACCCTCCTCCATCAGTAAGGGGCCCAAACATAACTCTTAGTCTTAAAATATGAGCTTTTACTTTAATCCTTGCTTCTTAAATGTCCTAGTATTTGCTTCTAAAGCAGATGTTCTATAGTTTGGATGTGGGAGGTCCCTCGAATTCTTATATGTTAAGATTTGGTCCTCAGAATAACGTTGTTGGTGGAGATGGTAGGACCTTTAGGAGGTAGGGCCCTGCGGGAGGACTTGAGGTCATTGAAGTATGCTCACAAATAGAATTCTGGTACTTCAGCCTCCTTTTATTCCTCTTTTAATTTTGAACCATGAAATCAAATCATCAGTTGTGTGTACCTCGCACTCCATCATTATAGTGAAGCCCCTCACCAGAGGCCTCAAAACAGTGGATCTTCCCGATTATGGCCCTGAACCATGAAAACCAGGAGCCAAAACAAACCTTTGCTCTTTATAGTTCAGTTACCCCAGAGGTACTTTGTTACAATCATAGTAACATGGCTGGCATAAGAGATTGCTAATTCCTTTCTATAAAGAACCAGATAAAAGAATGTTAGACTTTGAAGACAATATGGTTCTGTCAAAGCCTACTTCTGTGCTTCTGCTACAGCAGTGCATGAGCAGCCAAAGATTTTACGTGTGTGTGTGTGTGTGTGTGTGTGTATGTGTGTGTTCCCATAGAAATTTATCTACTGAAGCAGGTGAAAGCAGAAAAGAGCAAGTGAATAAGCTGAACTTGGCCTAGAGGCCAACAATCATGTGGTCCTTCACAGTATTGCTATTGTGTAGTGCTAGACAAGATGCTAATACAGTGGAGGAAGACTAAAGCTACGCATTTCCTCTCCAGTAAGCCTCTAACTATTCAAAAATCAGAACTATCTTTAAAGTCTCAGAAATTGTAATAAAATGTGGGAGGTGCTTTTAATGGGAACAACATTGAAGAAGGGTAGCATTGTGTTGGGCTCAGGTTGGCCACAGGCTGATGACATCATAGTATGTTAGTGGTAGAAACAGGGACTTCGTGGGATCCTAGAGTCCATGGCTTATAGTCAGACTGGTCTCTGACACAGCTTCAAGCTGCTGATCCTCATGTTCCATTAAGTCCTGACAGACTAGCTGTAAGTTGCTCAAAAGAATGGCTGATCCATATAGCCATACAGACCAGAGTCTTAGCAAAATATATGTAATCTTTTATGCTACAGATGGGAGCCTAGACAGTCAGACCAGAGATGGAGGAAGTGATATAAAAGATCCACAGCATATGCTTGGCTATATCAACTGTAGCAATGCAACAGATGGGATGTGAACATCCTCCAGCTGTGTTGGCAGAAAAAGGTGAATGTGGTGGCACACAGCTGGAATTCCAGGACAAGGGAAACTGAGGGCAGGATAAGTTCAAGGCCAGCCTATTTGCTGAGACCCTGTCCCAAAACAAAACAAAAATAAAAATCATACAAAGACTCCGAGTATACTCAATATGCAATTTGAGTATGATATAAGTAGAGAACAAGGTTTAAAAATGAAAAGAAATCGCTAGAAATTGGGTTAAAATGTTAAATTTTGATGACTATTCCTCCTAGCAACTAAATTTTCTACAGTTATATTACCTTTATGATCAATTTTTATATGCACAAGAAGAGACATTTTTAGGTACATAACTTATTTATAAAAGCCAAACTGGAATGATTAAGACTCTCAGGACTCCATTCCTTAAATGATTCAGGATCTGGGAGTACCCAGTCTGGAGAGGGCCAGACGACAGGTTCCCCATCACCATCCTTCAGCATGAATGCTGTCTTGTGAGAAAAAATTAGCTTCATTCTTGAGAGGAGAGCAAACCGTAGACTAGCAGGCAATACCGCTGCCCAGCATAAAAGATTCTCCAGTACAAGACTTGGCTTCCTCTGGGGTGGAGTGCTCAATTGCTAAAGGCTCCCAGGAGAGCCTAGCTGTGACTGTGGGATATCAAGAAAGATCAGAAACAGGTAGTAAGCGTGTTGTAGGCACTAAGACTCCTAATAGAAACTAGGATTCCTAGCTACTTGGGAATCCAAAACAGGCGCTCACTTAAGCCCACAAGTTCTAGACTAGCCTACACCATCTAAGGAGAAGGAGGAGGAGAAGGAGAAGGAGGAGAAGTAGAAAGAGAGGAAAAGCAAATGAAAACCAAGAGGAAGCAGAAAAAAATTAACTGGATGATTGGGGCAGGGCCAGAAACTTTGAAATGAAAAGAAACTATATTTGGGGGAAACCTCACAAGTGTAGAAAATGTCACAGACCAGAAGAGCCAGAAGACCTCAAATATATTTTAGACTAGAGTCCCCCATTTCTTAAGAGGACTATTCTGGTTAGTTTTTTTTGTTAACTTGGCACAAGTTAGGGTCATCTGGGTAGCAGAAACCTTAATAGAGAAAATATCTCCATCAGATTGGCTATAGGCAAGTCTGGAAGCATTTTCTTGACTAATGATTGATGTGTGAGGGCCCATCTGTGGTGGTTTGAAAGAAAACAGTCCCTAAAGGGAGTGGCACCACTGGAAAATGTGACCTTGTTGGAATAGGTGTGGTCTTGTTGGTCATGTTGTGTCACTGTGGAGGAGACTTTGAGGTCTCATATATGCTCAAAATACCACCCAGTGTCTGAGACAACTTCCTGTTGCCTGCAAGATGCAGGACTCTCAGCCACTTCTCCAGCACCATGTCTTTATGCCTGCATGTCACCATGTCTCACCATGACGATAATGGACTGAATCTCCAAACTGTAAGCGAGACACTCCAACTAAATGTTTTCCTTTATAAGAGTTGCTGTGGTCATGGTGTCTCTCCACAACAATAGAAACCCTAACTAAGACACTATGCCACTGTGTGCTGAGCGGTGCCACCGTGGGACAGATGGTCCTGCGTTGTACAAGAAAGCAGGCTGAGAAAGCCGTGACAAACAAGTCAGTAGGCAGCAATAAGCCATGGATTCTGCTCGGTTCCTGCCTCCAGGTTCCTACCCTGAACTCCTGCCCTGATGTCCCTTCATGATGAACTACAACTTGTAAGCTGAAACAAATCCTTTCCTCTCCAGTTGTTTTGGTTATGATGTTTATGGCAGCAACACAAAGCACACCATGATAAGTACACAGAGAGTCAGAAATGGCACTAATAATCCTAGCTCTATGGCAGCTGAGGCTGGAGCATGGACAGTACAAGGCCAGCTGGGGTTATAAACCAAGACGCCGTTTCAACAAACAGATGAAGCCTCTGGATGGGAGGGTTGGGATGGGGGCAGGTTGGGGGAGAAGTTGTGCGGGGGCAGGGAGAACTGTGGATGGAATATAAAATGAAATTAAGAAAATACAGTAAAACAAAACCAAAGATTAAGAAGATGTCCAGTGTGGGCTCAGGGCTCACAGCCTGTATGTTTACAGACTGTTAGGTGCCCACTAAACATGACAGTCTTAGGCCACCTACTCAGTTGCTACAGTGCCTCCTCAGGGACCTAGGCTTCCCCTCCAGCCCTGCCCCACAGGACATTTCTGTTTATTCTCAGAAATGAAGACAAAGTCAGTGAGTGCTATGGGCTCATGCTGGAGAATTAGGATAGAAACATGTTAGAAGATGGCAGCTCACTTTGTGTGTTCTCTCTCTGTGTGTCTTTGTCCTGGTGTGCCTCTCTGTCTGTCTCTGTGAAGGTGGAGGCTGCTTCTTCATTTCCCAGCTGCCCAGATGTGAAATAATCACATAGCAACTGTATTAATTAAAACACAACTTGGCCTATTAGCTTAGACTTCTTATTACCTAACTCTTACATCTTAAATTAACCCACCTCTGTTATTTTATATTTCACCATGAAGCTTGTGGTTGGCTTCTGTCTCCTTTGGTGGCTACATGGCATCTCCCTGACTCTGTCTTCTTTCCTCCTCTTTCTGCTTGGAATTCCTGCCTTACTCCATTTTGCCCTGCCATAGGCCAAAGTAGCTTTATTCATTAACCAATAAAAGCAACACATATACAGAAATATATATATATACTTCCCACACCATCTCTGTCTATCTCTATCTCTCTCTTTTGCACATACACATGCATGCTTGTGCACGTGCACACACACTCACACACACACACACACACAGAGAGAGAGAGAGAGAGAGAGAGAGAGAGAGAGAGAGAACTTAATGAACCCCAGGGTACTCACTGTTCTTTGAGTCTGTCAACAACAGCTCTGTGATCACTCTGCTTTTGCTCCCAGTCAATATTTGAATGTAGGGGATGTTTGTTCGAAAGTAATGAAATATCTGTCTTAGACTGGCACCGCAGTGCCCAGAGGTGAGAGCAGAATGTACCCATTTCATATTTCATTCCACAGAAATGCCCTCCTCTAATGAAAACAGTCATGTTCATGTCACGGGGCCACGCAAAGGATTGGGAGTGTTTCTTGGGGAAATGTGGGAAGAGTCGATCAATAAAAGCCATCAGCCATGCCACGTTCCTCAGGCACTTTCTATATTCATTTATCTTGGACCTGGGAGTGATTACGTTAGGATCTTTTTCCAAGGACACAGAAAATCAAAACAACTTTGCAGCCCAGTTCTCCCAGGAAAGGTTTCAGTTTCTTCAAATACATGTTTCCTGTTTATTTCAGGCTCTCAGGTGTCTGAGAGGCCCCTCACCTAATTACTCACGGACAACAGGTGTCATGGGTCTTCCTTCATCCCTTAACAGACTCTGACTTCTGGATAAAGGAAATAAAAGAGCAACCACCACAGAAGGCTACCCCGGCCCCCTGGCCCTTCTAAGTGTCCAGGACAATTTCTCTAGAGAAATTTACTAGCCGCTTTGAGCATTAGAAGCCTCCCAATCACCTTGCGTGTGGCAGGTGAAAACAGCTGCACAGTAGCACTGCTCTCCGAACAGATGCAGATTCACGTCCCATCATAAAGAAGATGGAGGTGATCCCTGTAGAGCTTGATCCTTTTTTTCTCCATGGTAACATCTCACGAAACTATAGTATCATTTTCTTATATCGACACTGATAGAATCCACTGATCTTACTCAGATCCCTATTTCAGAGACTTCTTCTCCGTAAGTTCTCTACCTGTTATCAGACATGGTTTGTGCACACAAACCACAGAGAGGAAGTATTCCCCTTCCTCCTTCCTCATGAAGCTCTACTCACTTCATTTACCAAATACTTACCTCCAGAAACCACTGACACCCCAAGCCCCCAGCAGCCACACATTTATCTTCTTTTATTGTAATTCTGCCTTTTGTCAAATCTGTCATATAAATGGAGTCTTGCAGAAAGAACCCATTGGGATTGGCATTTCCATTCATCTGTACTGTTTGTGGCTTCACCAGCTGGTGTGCCATCGGTTGCTTATTCCTTGTGCTGTTGAGCTCTGGCTGCTGGTATTGTGATTACTGTTTGGTGGACCATGCACTGTTGAATGACATCTGGGCTGATTCTGGTTTATAATCATAATCAATAAAAAGCCACGAAAAGTTGTGTGCACGACATTTCTGTTGTTCTGGGATAAAGACTTGGGACTGCAGTTTGTTGGGCCCTATGGCAGTCTCTACAGCCCTGTCACACTGTTGTTCCTCTGGCCACACTTATCTTCAGTTCCCTCCAATGATGCCAGGGTAACCCAGTCCCTGCACCCCTCCCAGCCTTTGTTGTTATAGCTGTTTCGTGACGTTAGTCATTCTGTGGGTTTAGTTTGCATTTTCCTAATGCCCACGGATGCTGAACAGCTTCTGATATTTATTTGTCATCTGGAAAGCTTCGTGGCCAAATGTCCAGTCATGTGGTCTATTTCATAATGGGGTCCTTTCAGACACCTGTTGTTGCCTAATTACACAGCACAAGTTTCACAGCAAACCCATGCTGGCCTTTCCTCATAAGCAACTGTGCACTGTGCCCCAGCCCTCTAGAACATGAAAGAGCAAGCCATGGAGAAGAGTTGCCTTTCCTTGTCCTTTCTTTCTTACCTGTGTATTAGCATAAAGTCCTATAGCAAGCTCCAGGAGAGTGAGTTTGAACCCAGCTCTGCCATGTGCCCATTACCCAACTCAGGCGCTTTCTTCCCCTCTCTGACCTGTTTCCCATCTGGGTAATAAAGGTAATGAACTTCAGACCTATAGCAACTGAGGTCTTGTTTCTTTCTTGCCCCTGCCTTGGACTTTACATGCACCCACTGGACCCACACCTATATGGAGAGAAGCCCTGGCTGCATTCTCATGCTTGGCATTGCCCACCACCAACCTCTGTTGTCTTGGTCAACAACATTGGCTCTTCAGTTAGGCATCTTCCCTCCAACTGCTGTAACCCAACATCCTTACTAATACTGCAGTGGGAACAGGCTCCATCCCCAGCTTCAAATTTCTCTGTGGTCAGCCAGCAATACACAGCCAGTCTTCTGGTAATCAGAGTGTCTCCATCCACCCCACTTCCTTACCCTCATCACTGAAGCCCAGGGTGGGATCAGGAATAGCACTTTCCTAGGCTAAGGAGATGGCATGGTAAGCAAAGTGCTTGCTCTGCTAATGTGACAACCTAATTTCAGATCCTTAGAGCCCAATAAATCTGGGAAGTGTAGCACAAAGCTGGAATCTCAGCACTCCTATGAGGAGATTGGAGATGGAGACAAGAGACTCCATGAAGGCTCATGTGACTCTTTATTCCTGTGAAGGCCAGAGAGTATGGCATAGAAGCTGTGACTAAGAAATCTTGTCTAAGCAAGATAGAAGGTAAGGTTGACTTCTGACCTCCACATGTGTGCTGTGGCGTATGTGGGCCTGAACACACACACATACACACACACACACACAAGATACACTCACAAGATTAAAGAAAAAAGAATAGCCTCATCCCAACAGGAACAGTAACCAGAGAGCACCCCTCCTCCCCCCCCAAAAAAATAGGCAGGCTTATGAGGTGACAAGAGATTGCTGCTGATGCAGAGGTGGTGGGGGAGAAAGACAAAGGCTCAGTCTCAGTCCTGTCCTCTGAGGCTACAAAATCAAGATCATTCCTTCAGCTGTGAGTTAAGACAGTTAGTGGGCTGGGTTTCCTGAAACTTGCATTTTTTAAGTCCAAGTACGTCCAGATGCCCTCCATAGATCCTAGCCATATGGATAACTCTGGCTCACCTTCCAGTCTCCAGGCACAGGGATTCTGCCTTTGCAAGTGCTGCCGAGCACACAAAGAGTAGGCTGCACTGCCCTTTCTCCTATGCTTGACAATAACTGCCCTTATTTCCCCCGAGAGTCTGAAGTCTCTGTATCCTGCCTTCCACTCCAACTACCAGAAGCCTCTGATGTACAAATCAAGGAGATACCTCCGCTTCAGACAAGGTAGCTCCCTGAGAGGTCGCCGGGAGGGTGACACAGGTCAGTACCATGTGCAGTCAGATGGGCAAGCATGACCCAGCTGTGTGACCAGCACCACCACACACTCAGGCTTCACCTGAAGGTGTATTCACTGCTGAAGCGATCTGTTCTCTTCATCCAGGCTCATGACCGTTTTCCACCCGCAGTCATGCATGACGAATATAATGGCAAGTCCACCCTGACTACCTGTCCTCTGAGACCTCCAGGGACATTTTCCATCACCCAGCAGTTATGACTCATTTATTTCTCTGTTCCCACTTTCCAGCCACCTAACTCCTTAGAGGCATGAACCACTCTACCTGCCAGCAGCAAACAGCACAGCCTGCATTATAACCAACAGAGTCTAGCACCTGTTTGCTGAGTTCGTTAGCCTCAGCATGCTAGCCCATGTGATGGGAGCATGCCTTATCCTTTAAAAGTACACATATGATTTGACAGCAAGAGTAGTAAAGGAGAGTTGTATCCAGAAGACAAGAGACAGATTGTGAGATCTTCTGGTGATGAATGTCTGGCTGCCACTGATCAAAAGGTGGCAAAGAAGAAAACCAGAATGCAATGTGAGAGACAAGTAGGACCACACTGAGAGAAGCTGAGTGTCACCCAAAGGTCACTGGAAGCCATGGATCCACTTTAGAATATTCCCTCTGGACACAAGGTAGAAAATGGATTGTGAGGAGCCAGTGTAGGGCACTAGGGCAAAGGATAACAAGGTAACATTTGAAGCCTTAACAAATTATCCTTTATCAATAAAAATTGGGAGTCAGATATTTGGGTAAAACCCTGAAAGATCAGAGAAGAAGGGAAGCAGCCACCAACTGCCCCCTACCTCTTCTGTTTCTTCCTCCTCCACAAAGGCTGTGATCCTCTCTCATCCCCGCCTTACTACTTCCTGTCTCCTCTCTGTCTACAGTCCTCCAAACCTCTATGGTTAATTTTGATCAGCTAGTGGTTAGCTCCGCCTTCTGACTCCAAGCAAGCCTTATTTTTCAGAACACAATCAAAATATCGTACAACACATGTTTGGAACAAGGATTAGCAAAAAGTTCCTTTAGAGTCTAAGGACAAGAAAGAAAGGTCTATGGCCCCAGAGTGGTGGATCCTAAGTTCAGTCCCCAGACACTGGCTGGGTATGGGTGTCAGAGTCCAGGAAAGAGAAGCTGTGGCTTTGTGCCACCCAACTTTGGCAGCAGTGGCTGCCCCCCAAGTGGGAACCTAGAAGCAGCAAAGAATTCCTAGGACAGAAAGGACACTGCATTCCAATGTTGAGTTCTCCTAGCCATACCAACTAGGGAGGACCCTCACAAAAAGCTTTTAGAAGGGAGACCATGCCAGCTGGCAATATTCCCAACACTGGGAATGCCCAGCATGTAGCAGAGGTGACAGGAAACAGAACCATGGCCTCACTCTCAAACTGCCCCTTGACCTTCAGGAAAGGTTGGACATAACATGCAGAGAGACAGGAGGACATAACCACTCCCAGAGATCAAGTGTGCGCTCATTCTGAAATGCTTCCTCAGCTGTTTTGCCGTCACCGTAGGTCACCAGGAAATCGACTTTCGTTCAGTTTCTCATGTGAGGGGAAGACATGTGGGCTCATTAAAACTGTATGAGTGGAGATAACGGAATAGAAATAAATGATACATCTCTCCCACAGAAATTCAGTCTCACACTCGACACATTGGGTCAGGTGCAGAAAATGGCAGTGGACTATTTGAGCATGTCCCAGTATCCAGAGGCTTAGTATTGTGTAGACAATATATCCATATAGGCTACTAACATTTCCTTTTGCCTTCTGGATTGTTGATCTTGGGGATTACAACTCTGAGTCTTAGCCATCTCACTACAAGTAGAAAGATGACTTTAATATCCAGAAGAGCAAAGTGGTCAGGCATTGCAGAAACCACTGAAATTGGATCCAGCTTGTCTGTAGCAGTTAAACAGAGTGACATCAGGTGAGTTAGTACTTTTCAACATCAGGATTTCCAGATGAGGAACAGGAGAATCATAAATATTTAAAGTTTGAGCCAGGTGTAGTATGACTTCTGGATTTCCAGAACTTGGGTGATGGAGGCAGGAAAGTCATGAGTTTTTGGTAAACCTGGACCATAATGAGAGACTGTCTTTAAGACAAGCAAATATCTACAATTTGATATGTGGGATTTCTTAGTAAATTAAACAAGATGGTGTCTGAAGAGCACACAGGATGGAGTAGATACAGCAGCTGGGGCTGTTTAGATAACATGATTAAGGTTTTGGGAGAACTATGGGACTCTATTATGTTTCCAGCCTACATGCGCCCTCAAGCTGCGGAAGCATCTTGAAGTTGCAAAGTGGGGGTACATTGTCCTAACCACTCAGAATGCCATAACAAAGCACTACAGACTGGGTGACTTAGACTGTGGGGTTTTATTTTCCCACTGTTCTGAAGGCTGAAACTCTAAGATCATAGTTCCAGTTTAGACAGTATTCTCCAAGGCCTCTTTTCTTGGCCTATCCTCAGCTGCCAACCTGCTGTGTGCCCATGTGGCTTCATGCTTGGGTGGACAAAAGACAACGTCTTTGCTTAGAAGGGCACCTAACCTGTTGAAGCCAGGCCCCACATGTATGACGTCATATAACATGAATCATTTCTTTAGAAATTCCAGCTCCTTACGTAGCTGTACTGTTGGGGCTCCAATGCATGAAGTGAGAAGGGGCATTAATGTTCTGTCTGTAATACCCAGGTTAGGCTGGATGATGGGAGTAGATGAGCCAAGAGGCCTACCTGCCCAACCCCCAGCCATTGTCCCAAGATCATTCCAGAAAACAAGCCCCAACTCCTTACTGTGGAGAGACGTGCAATATTGAAATCGCTCCCCTAATCTTTATGTGATTGCCTTCTCCCTGATAGAAATATTGCCTCTTGCTGAGTATTTATTGTCCACTTCGCTCCAAAGTATTGACTTTATGTAACAGTTTGATATACATCAAATCCTTTACAGATTTAATAAACTCCTCTGGTCAGCCTTCTGTTGTGAACACAATGAGATTTATGGTCATCTTGGTGTAAAATCCTTTTTCCTTGAAATTTTCTACTTCTAGATATCAAAAGATAAGAAGGGGAACATCCATCATCTTGGAAATCGTCCCCCATGTCTGCTGCCGGGTATTAGTCAGAAATGACTGGTGGTTAAAGTACTAAAAAGTGACAAACGTTTCACTACCAAGCAACTGGGAGAAGAGGAGGACCTTAAAATCCTTCCCTTCCCTTCAGAGAGGGGTTTTCTTTGCAATTTATCACAGGAGCGGTGGAACAGAGAATAGCCTAATTTGAATTAGATGCATGACCTCAGCAGGACTTGACTAAGAGCTTAGAGAGCAGAGTCAATCCAGGATCCACTTAGCAAATACTATTTTGACCAGGTAAGCCATAAAGCACTGTGGGGAAGTAGGGAGTGCAGAGAGGTAGAAAGCCACCTGTAGGTAAGCTAGCTTTCCTCTAAGGCCTTCTAGTCCCCTCTTCATTGCTCTACAGAGTAGATCCACTTGGCCTGTGGTGTCACTTCTGTTTCAAGGAGCGGTTGTCAACCATAACCTCCAAACTGAAAGTTCCGCAGATAAATCACACACAGCGTGTCCTCTGAGCAGTCTGATGTAATCTCACGCTGTCATACTCTGTGAGCCATCCTTTGGTTCGTTACCACCCGTGAGTAACTTAGTAACCGCCATGCTCACAGTACTTGTGTTCAAGTAACTCTTACAAACTAGTCGAATGCACATAATTTGCATCACTCCATTTCGTTATATAGGAATTGCTTCATCTCATGTCACCCCAAGGTAAAGAAAGCTGTGTGCAGTACCATAAGATGCTTTGTGTGAGAGATAGGACACAATCATATAACTTTTATTATAATATAATCACATATTTTATATTGTGTTATTTGTTAATCTTCTAATACATCTAATTTGTAACTTAACCTTTAAGATAGATACATATTCATAGGGAAACCCACTACACAAAGAGTTTAAAGTTTGGGGCATCCCCTGGGAATCTTAGGAATTATTACCTGCCAGTAAGGGAGGACCTCTTAAGCACTTGCTTATGTCTGTCCCTCTTAGACAAAGTGTAATACAAGAAGACTCATTCCTTTTCCAGCAGTCACTGGGGCAGCTAGGGTATTTGTCCACTGAAAACTGCCAGAATAAATCTGGCTGGGGTTGAAAAGACTCAGCCAGGAACAGAAATGCCTTCTAAGTAGCTAGTGAAACATATTGGGATTTAGAATTCTCCCTGATCTCCAAAAGCCGCTTCTGAACAGAAATGTAATCTGAACAAGTAAGCGGGGGTGGTGGGGGCAGGGAGCAGGCTCTCAAATGTTCTAGGTGTTTCTCTGAAGAACCTGTGGGAAAGTGGGGGAAGAAACAGGAAAGAGATTTATGGAGTCTCGGAGCCTCCTGTTAAAATTAAGTGTGGTGCAGAGACTGGGTTTTCACATTTAATTGTCTTTCTCACAGTAGTGGCATGCCAGTCTTTCCTAAGAGCCTATTAATTCTGTAATTTAGTGCAACAAGAGCTCCGGGATCAGCCGAGCGAGTGTGGGTTTTTTTTTTCATCCTCATTGACTAGCTGTCATCTGGCATGAATGTTAGGGTAGCTTTCTCCTTGAACACTCTAAATATCCCCAAATTAAAAAGTTTTTACAGTCAGTTTAATGGAAAAAAAAAACGCTTGCACATCAATCAGCAGAAATGGGGTCCACGACACCGTATGTTATGATTTTAATTATAACCAAAAATAACCAGGTTTATTGTATGGGCCCCTTGGAAGCCGAGTAGTGGAGAGAGAGATGAGTGAAGTACTGGGTGGTGCAAGTGGCTTTAAAAAAAGATGATTTATGAATGTGGCCCCCAAACCTGCTGAGCAGTACAAGGGCATATATTTGATTAATGGCTGGTTTGCCTTGTGCTGGCTCTCTCCCTTATCAAAGCATCAGTGCAGATCTGTCTTGTCCCTTGTTTAATTAGGATCTCCAGCTGGACAGACACCTTCAGAAAAGGTGCTCAACATCCCAGGACGATTCTGAGGTGCTACCCCATCACAGCAGACAGGGCTGCCATGCTCTAAGCAAAGTCCAAGAGCTGCTGAGACTCTCATTGTTCTGGTACAGCCCAGATCTACTGAAGCAGGGAGGATGCAGGTTTGCAAAGAAGCACATGTATCCCTGTCTCTCCCAGATCTGAACAATTACTGGGGACTCACTTGTATATATGATGTGGACAAGTGTCTAGAACTCACTGTGCAAACAGCTAACAAATAACTCCAACCCACCAAATCATGCATGACTTAGTCCATGGAACCTGCCTGGGTGACAAAGAAATGAAGAAAGGACAGACATACAGACACACGTATAGAAAAGCCAGGACCACGTGGACTGTGCTCGTTCTGATGGAGCAGCACCAACCACACACAGGAGCCCAGAACATCAGGCTTTTTTATATACAGCACAGGGGGAAGGGTTAGTGAGGCTGGGTAGAGGTCTTTTGTAGGGAAGCAGTCTCAGGTTGATGTCAGAATGGAGAAGGAAGCTACAGTGGCTAGTTTGTGCACACTGTCAACATTGGAATTCAGACCAGAAGGAGGCACTGGGGTCCTTGGCATGATCCTGCCCACGACAATTATACACATTCATTCAGAGCTTCACCCCTCTTTACTCATCCACTCAAGGTTTCCTCTGCTCCTCACAAGATCCCATTGTTTGAAGAGAACATCCTTTTGACTTCAAAACAGAATACTTCCTTTGTGGTAAAGAAGATGTCCTTCTGATCTTGTTTCTGTCCCTACCAATTCTATTCTGTGACCTGTTAGTCCTTGTGTGTGTGTTAATGGGTTTTCATTGTTTTGTAGATTCATAACTATTTTTAGAATTCATGCATGGTACTGTTGTGAAGTGTCAAAGCACCTCATGGAGGAAACTGTGAAAATGACTGAAGAGGGAAAGAGCAACAGAAACTACTCATGAGGGGTACCTGGGGGTGGGGAGGTGGAGCTGGGCTATGGAAGAAACAAGACGGCTCGTGCAATACTGGTTGGTCTTGTTCCAGTGGTTACTAAGGGGTCTATTCACAAGTACATGCCCTGATCATCACTCTTTAATGTAGTGAAAGGGGATTAACCAATGAAAGTAACACATAAGACAGATGACCCTCCTCCATCACTTTAATATGCTTTATGACCAATAATATTACATATGTATTTTGTATGTGCTATAGGCTCCCTATCTACAATTTTGCCTTTGGCAGTTTATTATCTGTGATTAACTAAAGTCTGTAGAAATTGGACAGAAAATTCTCGAGAAAAACAACTTTTTAAATTGTGTGTCATTCCAGGAGCCTCATGACAGCTCACATCATCCTATTCCATCCTACCAAAAATGTGAATCCTCACCTTGTCCAGCACACCAACCTGGTATTCTCTATTGACTCTTAGTAACTTAATAGCTAACTCAGCTCTCCCATCCCCTATAGAATTATAACAGTGCTTTTCTCTAGGACTCAGCTTCAGACACTCACTGGGGCTCTTGAAACACAGCCCCCACACTCAAAGATGGGAGACTATTGAACTGCTTACTTTTTAAAAAGATGAGTAGAAGTTGATCAGCTGAGGCAATCAAACTCCGAATGTGTACTCAAAACTATTTCTTTGTAGCATTGAAGAAAATACATCCACATACTCAAAAATAAGGAAGAGAAATCTTTGTAGTTCCTAAACCAAGGCTTCTAAAAGAAACACGGTGTAAGTAGTGTAACAGTGGTAATTGAGGCTGGGACCACACAACCTTCTGCAGATCTGTGGTTTCTGAGGACAGGAAACCACTTCCTACCTACTCAAGGTGGCACCAGGATCTTCTGGACCTGATGTATCTGAGTGCTAAGGGGATCAGGGCCTAGTGGGCAGTCAGCACGCATGAAAACCCAAGGAGAACAGAGCTCATGTGCATTTGAGGGACTATTAATCAGTTGGGGTGCTCAGAGAAGGACTACAGAAGGGGCGTGTGAGGGACTTGAAGAGGTCAGGAGGGGAATGGCAGCCTAGGCAGAAGAACTGCAATGGCAGAACAGAAAGGAGGCAGCCTTGAGACGTGCCAATAAGAAACGAAAAAGAAAGGTCATGGGAATTTAGAACTCAGAGGGGAGACTAATCCGAATGCTGGAAGCAGCCAAAGCACAAAACTGGAATTCAGAGATCAAGCAGCGGGCAGCAAAAAGGAGACAAGA
This sequence comes from Ellobius talpinus, assembly GCA_001685095.1. Classification (NCBI taxonomy): domain Eukaryota; kingdom Metazoa; phylum Chordata; class Mammalia; order Rodentia; family Cricetidae; genus Ellobius; species Ellobius talpinus. The sequence goes on along the minus strand of LOJH01015515.1, from coordinate 7,003 downwards.
GGGGTTGGAGCTGTAAAAAGAAGCTGAAAGACATGCAAAGCTGCCTTGAAAGCGCCTGTTGGGATCTAGCCACTCTTGGAGGCTCAACAGAGGCAGTGGCAGCACACAAGTGTCAAGAATGCCAGACTTGAAATAAGACGAAGTCCACGGACCCCAAAAGAGCTGAGTGGAATAAATGAAAACTCCATGTCTAGATCCACAGTGATAAGACGCCAGAACCTGAAGGGACAAGAGGGAGGAAGGAAGCAGACCTCCTCCAGAGGCCATGCAGCAAGGACTGAGCCTCTGAGACCCACAACCTGGGGCCATCACTACTGCATCCCACTGGGTGTGCTGTCTGAAGTATGTCAGGTTGCCTGGCTTTTCTCCCTGCAAGAGAAGGGTACCGTGACTGTTTCCCACAAAGACTGAAGGATTCAATCTGCCTGAAGCCCTTGGACAATTTCTCCCACCAATAGGAGAGAGTGAGAAATGTTAGCTCTTTTGGCAGAGTTATTTGTCTGTGTATGTGCATGTGTGTGCAGCAAGCCTGTGGAAGCTAGAAGACAAGCTCTGGGTTCCTTCCTCAGGAATGACATCACCTCTTCTGAGGCAGGCTCTATCATTATCTCAGGATTAAATTAGCCCATTAAATTAGTGCATTAATGTGACCTGGGATACTCCTGTCTCCACATTGCCAGCGCTGGGATTATAAGAATGCTCTACCATGTCCAGCATTTTTATGTAAATTCTAGGGATTGAACTCAGATCCTTATGCTTGTCTAGAAAGTGTATCCACTGACCTATCTCCCCAGGTCAGGGTCAGGAAATGCTTTTTTTTTTCTTTGTGCCACATTTAATTCTCAAATTGTCAAATTTTTCCTGGGTATTATTGGAAGTCAAAAATAGAGTTTAGTTCAACTCCTGTCTCCTGTCTGGGGGTTGATACAGTTTTCTTGTCTGGGAGGAGAGAACAGAACTGTGTTTGTGGCTTATCCTTCATGAATTATAGTTTTGTACAGCATTTCATTTAATCTTTGCAATACCGTGAGATATATCATTGGACCGTCATCACTCGGAGGAACAAACCTGGATAATGAGAAGCTAATGGGTTTCCTTAAAGTCCTACGGTGAGGAAACAATGGGGCCTTCTGACCTCAGATCCATGCTTCCCATAGCTGGTGTGAAGGTGGAGGCTAGGGCAGACAAAAGTCCTGGACTTGAGACTTGTCTCTGAGTTTCTGCTTTCAGAAACACTTGGTCTGGCCTCAGAAAATGGAGTGATCCCTGCGAGCAGGAAGGAAATAAACCATCATGATGTCTTCTAACAGCTTCAATAACCAACATGACATTGTGAAGGACGTGCCAATATTTGTAATCTCTCCTGACAAGTTGTTAAGTATTTATAGAAACATTTTCTCCTGGCCCTGCTTAAGGAAAGTACTGTATCTAATTTCCTCTGGAGACATGTGCTGGGGAAAATCAGAAGGATGATCTGTCATCATAAATAGCAATAAATAGTCACCCTGAAAGACTTGCTTGTTGAGCAAGGTTGCTTGAATATTAACATCTCCCTTTAATCTTGTCTCCAGGGGAACGAGTTCACAGCTTGCACATGTGCGGAGCTCTGGGGTTGCGGGGAGCTCAAGGCTGGGGGCTGGTGACTTCTGAAGCCTGGATCAGTCTGGGGAAACCAAGGCAGGAGTAAATAGAAGAGTCTCCGAGTTCTGGGGATCAAGGAAAAACGTGACTGTGAAATATGATCACACTGGAAGTGAATGCTACAAGATTTCACTCTGAGTGTTTCCTCTTCCCCTGGCCATTCTTTTCCTCTCTCTGGGACTCGCTCGCTCATGCTTCCTCATCTATAAAATAGGATGAGAGGCTAAGATGGAGGCTCTGTTTGCTCTCAAATCCTGTCAGAAAATTCTAGAAAGAACTGATAGCAAATGGGTAATTCATTCTGACCCAGTGGGTCACACCCAGGCTAGATCTTTCTTGAAGAATACTGGATTTTGATGTCCCAGCACAGAACCAAGAGGCTGACACCCACTTTCTCTCTCCTCTGCAAACATTTTCAAGAAAATGGCTTTTCTTAGGGCAGTACTGGATCAGGTCAGACTTTTAACTTTGTGTGAGCCAAGTTACACTTTAGAAATGGACCTGCCTGAGCCTTTGTAATGAGGAGAGACTCAGGAGCTGGGGACTTAGCAGAACAGTTACTGGATACAAAAAGATTGTGGCAAATGAGCTTAGTTTGTATACCTCTGCACAAGGGAGTAGGCAATCCAAGATTCATCCTCATGGAGGTGGCTCCATCAATGGAGCAAACTGATGACATTAGCAATTCTCAGATGCCGAATGAGCAATTTGGGGTGTAATGAACTCCTTATTACTTGTGCTATACAAACAAGGGTGTGCTGGTTGCCTCTTAATGATGCTGAAAGCAAAATCCCAAGCTCAGGTGTGTGTGTGTGTGTGTGTGTGTGTGTGTGTGTGTGTGTGTGTGTGTG
>LOJH01015514.1:0-23396 GCA_001685095.1 Ellobius talpinus | reverse complement strand
CACTCTGTAGAACAGGCTGGCCTCGAACTCACAGAGATCCACCTGCCTCTGCCTTCTGAATGCTGGAACTAAAAGTGTGCGCAACCTTTGCCAGGCTAATTTCATTTTTATTTTTAGACAAGATCTCATTGTGTTGCCCAAGGTGGCCATGAACTTGCAATCCTTCTGCTTCACACCAGCTCTCTCTCTCTCTCTCTCTCCCTCTCTCCCTCCCTCCCTCTCTCCCTCTCTCCTCTTTTCTCTTTTCTCTTCTTGTTTTTCAAGACAGGGTTTCAGAATTCTTTGGAGCCTGTTCTGGAACTAGCTCCTGTAGACCAGACTGGCCTCAAACTCACAGACATCCGCCTGTCTTTGCCTCCCAAGTACTGGGATTAAAGGCATGCGCCACCACCGCCCGGCTCACACCAGCTCCTTTTTAGTGTCTACACCCTTATTCCCAATCCTCTCCTTCTCTTTTATTGATTTTCGAGACAGGGTTTCTCTGTGTAACAGTTCTGGCTGTCCTGGAACTCTTGGTAGACCAGACTGGCCTTGAACTCACTGAGATCCACAGGCCTCTGACTCCCAAGTGCTGGGATTAAAAGTGTGCACATCACCGTCCAGCCTCCTCTTTCTTGATATGAAGTCTTTCTATGTAGTTCTGGCTAGCCTGGAACTCCCTTTGTAGACCCAGCTCGTCCCAAACTTGTACAGATCCTCTTACTTCTGCCTCCCGATTACAAATGAGTACTACTGTGTGCTGCCTTTATTGTCTTCATCCTTATTTATTTTTTCAGAATTTTAATCGAGTTGCCACAGTGGTGCAATGAACTCTGTACTATCAACACCATTGCCTGCTTAGTACTTATTTTTATTTTTTGATAGTCATCTATGCCACCAATCTAACAATTTTTTTATTATTCTGCTGCTTTACGAGTGAACTGCTGAGCTACCACATTATACTACAGATTTTTTTTTGGTTGACTCATGAATCTTTGTCTTAATGCTAAGAATTGTGGTTGAAGAAGGGGAAGTTCTTTAGCTTCTCTCTAGGAAAAGAACAAAGCCTTGCTTCACAGTGGGAAATTAACAGATTTACTCGCGCCTTTGACCCACACTTGTTTTTTTTTTTAACTTAAAGTGGATTCAGTGCATGCAGCACTGAATGTGTTTGGCAAGTGTGTGCAATTGATGCTTCATCTTTAGAGGCACTATTGCAGCATTGCACAAACAAGCCAATTTCCTTCTTAACACTCACTGCCTGTGGAGAATGCTGTAGGTGATGGACAGGTAAAAAGGAATTAAATGTGCTTATTCTTGTGTTGCCTTGAAAACTGTGAATCAATGAAACTCTTTTAATTGATAGATTTTCCAAGAGGTAAAGAGCAGTGATATTGCTAAAACCTTCCGCAAAGCCATCAACAGGAAAGAAGGAATTTGCGCTCTGGGAGGAACTTCAGAGTTGTCCAGTGAAGGAACACAGCATTCTTACTCAGGTAATAATGGAATGGGTGTGCTTAGGTCAATACAGTGCACTTAGCAGGTACATACTATGTTGCCCTAAAAAGCTTGTTTCTCTAATTAAATATTCTAAGTAGTCTTGATGGCATAATTGGTCTTGGGTCAGATATTTGCCAGAAAGTCATGATAGAAAATTGTAGCTTGTAAGATACATAATGAAATCTGTGTAATGGTAGTCCTTATTATCATGGAGTTATGCAGTAATATTAATATTTTTAATTATTTTGTAAATTCCCTAAGTGTTGTTTAGCATGTTCTTTTGTTCTCACTACTTTTGTAATTGATTCCTAATAGCCACTGTGTAGCTTCCAAGTGTCCTATGAGTATGGCCATATATTTGTGGTATCTGATAGCAGAACTGTACAGCAATCATAGGTTTGGGGACCAAATGATTAACAGAGATAATTAACAGTATGAACTGATTTATTGTTACTTAATGTAATTTTAGAGGAAGAAAAATATGCTTTTGTGAACTGGATAAACAAAGCTTTGGAAAACGATCCTGATTGCAGACATGTTATACCCATGAACCCAAATACTGATGACCTGTTCAAAGCAGTTGGTGATGGAATTGTGCTCTGGTAAGATGCGAGTTAGTTTTGTCTCCAGATTTCCAAAGATAACCTCCACAGAATGAATGTATTTGGTTAGGTATGCTTGGCTGTTTGATGTCCGGAAAGGAGAGAGGACAATTTCCCAGGTTTTGTCTTTTCCGTTCAATATCTAAAGCTGTCTGTAAAAGTAAAAATCAGCCATAATGTAGAGATGTCCTTATAAGATAGAACTCTTCTCATCATTGAGCAAACAGGACATTACAACTTTGTCAAACTTAAGTATGTCAGTATTTATTTATTCTGAAATACCTTGGCTTCCAAAGGGAAAAAAGAAGCTAGCTTTCAGTTCTCATTCTTCATTGCCCTAATTCTGGAAAAAAAAACAAAAACAAAAACAAAAAAACCCCGCTGCTCCAGAGCCAGCAGTATCTTGGCAAAAATGATGTAAGATTATCAACACTGTCCATTACTGCTCCTGGTCTCAGAGACATTCTTCCACAGTGTTCTAAAATATGCTCCATAATAAATTTTGGGTTTCTTTTTCTTTTCTTTTCTTTTGTTCAAGACAGGGTTTCTTTATGTAGTCTTGGCCATCCTGGAACTAGCTCTATAGATAAGGCTGGCCTCACAGGGATCTGCCTGTCTCTGCCCACTACCTCTGCTGGAATTAAAGGCATGCACCACCATGGCCTGGCCAAATACTGGGTTTCTATGCAAGCCCTCCCCCTCAGTAACTGTGGCTGGAGTGTAGATAATCAAACCCTATACATTTCAGTTGCCTCAGTGAGCTTCATAGTATCATATACAATTTGAGCATCCCTAATGCAAAAAACCCAAATCTGAAACTTTTGTGTTATTTTTGTTTATGTTTTATTAGCATATGATAATTATACATGATACTGGGTTTCATTATGAACTTTTCATATACATATAGTATATATGCAGTCAATTTTGATCATGTTCCTAAATATTGTCCTTTCCTATCCTATCCTATCCCCCTCCCACTCCTACTGATCCCTTCTGCTTCCCATCTCACCCCCTTCTACTTTCTTATCTTATTTTTTTTGTTTTAGTGACCCAGTGAGTTTCATCAGGCTTACTTACAGGAGTAAGGGTTAAAGGTTAGTTACAGGAACATCGGAAACTTTTCAAGTTCTGATAATGATGCCACAGTGGAATACTCCATAGCTGGCCTCAGGTGACAAATGATAGTCAAAGCACAGGCACTCCCAAAATACTGCATAAAATTGCCTTCAGTGGCACAGTGTATGCCTAATATGTTCATGGCCTTGGTTTCCAAACTTGACACTACATTGGGCGTGGTGGCATATGCCTGTAATCCCAGCACTCAGGAGATGGGGACAGAGAGATGTCTGTGAGTTTGAGGTCCGCCTAGTGGACTACATAGTGAGTTCTTGGACAGCCAGGGAAATATAGAAAGATCCTGTCTCAAAAGAAAAAAAAATAAAAAGAGAAAGAAAGAAGAGAAACAACAAGAAAACAACATTAGCACATCAAAAACCCCAAAAAGCAAAATTTATATTAAAGTTGTATACATGTATGTGTGTATATGCATATGTGTATATGAAATATGAATAAAATGTTTATTCGAACTAGGTTACCCCAATATGTCAATATGTATGTATAATATGCATTTTGGACACATGTAGTTTCTTGTGGTGAACATGATGGAAGTCATCGATTACATTTTGTATTATTTCTATTATGTATGTGCCTACATGGGTTTATGTGTACCAAAAGTGTAAAGATACCTGTGGAGGCCAAAAGAGGGCGTAGGATCCCCTGAATCTGCACTTCCAGGCAGCTGTGAGCTGTTCAGTGTGGGTGCTAGGAAGCAAACCTGGGACCTCTGCAAGAGTAGTAAGTGATCTTAACTATCTCTTCAGTTCCAAATCTACTGCATTTTTAAGGCTGAATGAGGGGTATTTTATAATAAACTTTAACAATGATGAAGATTTACAAACTGTTGTTGTTTGAGACAGGATCTCCTGTGTCTCAAGCTAGCCTCCGACTTGCTATGCAGTTTACACATGACCTTGAACTCCTGATTCTTCTGCCTCCATGTTCCAGTGCTGGGAGTCAAAGCTTCTCCATATCCCAGTTATGTGGTTCTGGAGGATCAAACCCATGGCCTCATGTATGCTAGTTAAGCACTCTAAAAAGTGAACTATTTCTCCTAAATTTATAGACTCTAAAAGTAGATCAACTTTTGTTTATTTGTTTCAGCAAAATGATCAACCTTTCAGTTCCTGATACAATTGATGAGAGAGCAATCAACAAGAAGAAACTTACGCCATTCATCATTCAGGTCTGCCACGTTCTCTGTGTCCTCCTCTGTGATACCATGGTTTGAAATAGAGGCCATAGCTTCTGTGTTCTATCTGCTCTACTTTAATCCTCAAGAGCAGCTCTGAGTGGGGAATGATCCTGGATATTTTATACAATGAGCTGGGACTCAGAAAGGCTTGGAGAACATGCTGAAGTTCACAGAGGCACAGATCCTCATTGAACTTAAAGCCCTATGTTCCTTTTATTATTACCTATTGTGTTATGATATTGCCGAAATAAACAAAATGACATAAGCTATTACTTAGCTCATATGCTGAAGGGATGGAGCATTTTTCATTTTCCAGCAAGTGAATAGTAGATTAGTATAGCAACGTTCCTTGGGGCAGGACTCTCCCTTGAGATGTGCAGGTTGTATGCCATGTGCTGCTGGACTCACATTTAGGCAATTTTAGAAACGTGACACTAGTTACATGGATAGATTTACTTTGGTTATTTGATTTTTACTTTTAAATCAGCAGAATTCAAGGCGACCAAAAAAAATATAAGTCCACTTCCTGTAGAATTCTACAAAAATAATAGGAACAAGGCAGAGATTTGCTGCTTTGCTTTTTAATGCAGAATTTTGTTTGCTGTGAATATTGGGTGGATGGAACTAATACCTCGTATTGATTTCTTAGTGTTATTTTCAGTGAAGGCAAAAGTAGACTGGGTGGGGGAAGAAAGGTCAAGAAGTGTATAATTTGGCTGTCTTGCAGGAAAACTTGAACTTGGCACTGAACTCCGCTTCTGCCATTGGGTGTCACGTTGTGAACATTGGTGCTGAAGATTTGCGGGCGGGGAAACCTCATCTGGTTTTGGGACTGCTCTGGCAGATTATTAAGATTGGCTTGTTCGCTGACATTGAATTAAGCAGGAATGAAGGTAATGGAACCCAGTTGTTATTTTGAAAGATATTTATGAGTGATTTTTTTCCTCTTCCTCTTGCATTTAGCTGAAGTAAGCAAATGTTAACTAGAGGAAACACAGAGCTATTCAGGAAAACAACCTGTACACCTCTGTTCTGTAGCTGTTGTGAACATATGCGTGACATTTCACATTTTATTTTACTATGAAGATGCAACAATGCAGAGATTGACACTGGTGTCTACCTCAGTCTCTCTCCACCTAGGGCCTTTTTCTGTGTGGGAGGGTCATGGGGGTGAGTAAATGTGAGTACATGTGTTTATGGGGATGATGACATGTGATTTATAAGTGTGTATGCATATGTGAGTGGAGGCCAGAAATCAACATAGGGTGCCTTCCTAAAGCACTCTCCACTGTAGTTTTTGAGACAGAGTCTTTCACTGAATCACCAGCTTACCAATTTGGTAGCAAGCCCCAGGGATCCTTCTGTCTCCACCTCCCCAAGAGTGGGATTACAGATGCCCACCACTGCCGCCAGCTTTCTCCAGTGTTGCGGAATCCAAGCTCTGGTCCTCATACTTGCACAGCAAGCAATCTAACAACAAGTTCCTCTCTCCAGTCCCAGCACAAGGTCTATCACTGAATCTGGAGCTCACCAGTTTGGCTAGACTGCTGGGCAGCAAGCCCCAGAGGAGCCCCTGCTTCCATTTCTGCAGTTCTAAGAGTACAGACTTGGGCTGCCATACTTGACTTTTTCACATAGGTGCTAGCGATTGAACTCGGGCCCCTGTGTGTCTTCACAGGAGCTCCTTTGCTGATTGAGCCTATCTCCTCAGCAGATTCTGGGTGTCTCAAAGCTAGAAATCGGTTGTAGTAGAACTTACATCTCTATTACCAACGAACAAAGTGTCAAAAGACTGGGTGAAACTAAGTATGCTGCTCTCTGAATGTAATCCCAGCGTTTGGGGCAGGGAGATCATGAGATTGAGGCTGACATGGGTTTGTCTCAAATTAAAACTCAGAGAGAAAGAAAGAAGGGGTGGGGAAGCATGGCCACTTGCACTTCACATAATGACTGAAGGGCTTATGTCTACAAGCACTGGCGGCTTTGCTTCGAGATGGTGAGACTTTGGAGGAGCTTATGAAATTGTCTCCAGAAGAGCTTCTGCTGAGATGGGCCAACTTTCATCTGGAAAATTCAGGCTGGCAAAAGATCAACAACTTCAGTGCTGATATCAAGGTAACTATGCAAAGCACCAGCATTTGGGGAGTTGTAATGACTCAGGAGGTTTTATTCCATTTTAACAAAGCAAAAATTATATGGTGTCACCAAGCCTTGCTGCCTCTTCTGTTTTGAGAAAGACTCTTCCTATGTAGCACAGGCTGTACTGGGCATCACTGTTGTAGACAAGGCTGGCCTCAAATTTACTGCAATTCTGTTTCTACTTCTTGAGTGCTGCCATACAGACACATGCCACCATAGCTATACGATTCTATTTTTCTTGGTTTTGTTGTTTGTTTTGTGTTTGTTGTTTGAAGCAAGGTCTTCTGTAGCCCAGGCTGGCCTCAAATCAGCTATGTAATTGAGGATGATATGAGTTGCCATACTCAGTTTTGTGAGGGATTTGGAATTAAACCTAGGGTTTCACACATGCCAGGCAAGCCCTCTAGTAACTGAGTCCAGTTTGGTTTTTTCAGATATGATTTCACTTTGCATTCCAGGTGGGGCTGAAGCTTACTGTGTCAGCCAGGCTGGCTTCAAATTTTGCAATTTTCCTGCATCTTCCTAAAGAATATATACAGGCATATACCAATGTGCATAATCAGTGGAAATCTCTTTTTTAATGTTTTTGAAAAGCAAAAAAATTTATTGCATTTGTTGGTCATGTGAGGCCTTAACCTCAGTACCTGGCTTAGTGGGAGAGGGGGAGAAATGAATTTGTTTTGCTAATGTATTCTGATCCTAAAAGGTTAAATGTTATTTTACCAATCATATTTGTATCTCTTTTAAGACTTTCAGTTCTACTTTTAATTAAATATATAACTAACATGGCAGATGTTGTCTCTAGAGGTTGATATTTATTGTGCTTTGTAGTGATATAATGTGTTTATTTTCTCTTTCCCTATGCTTCCGGGATTTCTGCTCTTCTATTTCATGCTTGTCTTATTTGTCAAGCTTCTTGACTTCAGTAATTCAGTGAAGGTACAGAAACACGCACTAGCTTTATTGTGTTGACGACATCAATACATTGGAAAGCTTTAACAAAACCAAATTCAAGACAGATGGATTTTTCTTGGTAAAGATCTCTCAAAGAAGACAGTGAAGAACACTATCTATTTTCACACACACACACACACACACACACACACACACACACAAGTGATCCAAATGTCCTTGTCACCAAAGAACAGTAAGATGCAGTTCCTCTCTGTACACGTGATCACACTGATATCTTCAATTCTTTTGTAGGACTCCAAAGCCTATTTCCATCTGCTCAACCAAATTGCACCAAAAGGACAGAAGGAAGGTGAACCACGGATAGATATTAACATGTCAGGTTTCAATGTAAGTACGGGTACTCTTTTAATTCTACAGTCCTATACTAGTGTTGTCTATTTCTTGTTTTCTTTGGTTTTGTTGAGACAAGGTCTTGCTATATAGCCCTACCTGGCCTAGAACTTGCTATGTAGAGCAGACTGGCAGACTCATAGAGGTCCTCCTGCCTCTGCTTTCTGACTCCTGGGATTAAATGCAAGTGCCACACCCAAATAATTTTGTTCAAAATTTCTATGTACCTTCATATAGTGGTGTTGATACTTTTAAGGTTTTTTTTAAAGGATGTGGTACATGTGACTCACAAGAGACAAAGTATCCTGATTTATTTAGATCATTTGTGAGTTCCATAATTATGGTGGTACTGGATTTTATGAATGATGTAACACTTTCAAAGTGAGTATGGAGAAATACATACTCTGGTTTATTCACTGTGCATAGGGTTAAAGGCTAGTCTATTCATTATGGGGAACTATTTGGGGTATCCTGCCCTCTCTGGAAATACAATCACAGGCATGTTCAGAGGTGTGTCTCCTAGGCCACTCTAAGTCATGCTGACACTCAAGGTGAGCCGTCACACCAGCAAATCCTCCCTATTTGATTTTTCCTACTACATTCTTTTGTGTCTTGCCCGAATAGCCATCCAGGATTCGCCACTGGCTCTAGAATTTGGGCTAAATTGATCTTCTTAGATCTAAATTCTTACAAAATACTGCCCATTTCTTTCAATCTGCCCCTACAAACCTCTCTTCCCACCTCCATGCTGCTGTTGTCTTCTACTGCTCCAAACACCTGCTTCCTTTTTTAGTTTTTATTTACTTTATTGTTGTTGTTGTTGTTCCTGTTTTTTTTTCCCAAAACAGGGTGTCTTTGTGTAACCTTGGCTGTGCTGGAACTTGCTCTGTAGACAAAGCTGAAGTTAAAGTCACAGAGACACTTTTGCCTCTGCCTTTGAAGTGTTGGGATTAAAGGCACGTACCACCACTGCCCAGCCCAAACATCCCTTTTAACTCCAAGGGTGTGCTTGCTTGTTTTTTCAGATATGTTTCTTTAAGTAAGAAATAAGGGCCTGGAGAGATGGCTCAGCTGTTAAGAGTGCTTGCTACTCTTGGTGAGACCATAGTGATCTTCCCAACACCCACTTCAAGTAGCTCACAACAACCTGCATCCAGGAATTCTGCATGCTCAGACATACGGGGGTGGAAGAGATTTTTTTTTAAAGGTTTTTCTGAAACTATACATATCTAAAATTGAATCTTCAAAGAATTATGGCTGAAAAAGTGAGTAACATCTTTTTTCCCCCTCTGCATTTTGGCATGAGAAATAATCCCAGTGAAGTAAGTGCTTTATTCATTCTTTAGACATGTGTTCTGGCGCCATCTTGGGGAAATTAAAGGTACTACAAAACCTGTGCCTCCGGGTTTTACATTTACAAATGATTATGTAAAAAGTACCATGTGTTAACTGAAAGGAAGTACAATCCATTTCCCAGCCTATGATTATAGGGGCAATTTATATATATTTTTGGATGGCCTTTCAAAGATGTCTTCTTTTACTTAAACAGGAAACAGATGACTTGAAGAGAGCTGAAAGTATGCTTCAACAAGCAGATAAATTGGGTTGCAGACAATTCGTTACCCCTGCTGATGTTGTCAGCGGAAACCCCAAACTGAACTTAGCTTTTGTAGCTAACCTCTTTAATAAATACCCAGCACTTACTAAGCCTGAAAACCAGGACATTGACTGGACTCTACTAGAAGGTAATGTCAAAGTTTTCTGTAACTCTAATGTGCAGTCTGTGGCATAAAAACTCAGAGGCCTAAACTAAATTCTGTGATGCCAACCCCGTGAGTTGCTTTGTCCATTTGGCTTTTGCAAGAATCTGCTAAAAGCAAATGCAGTGCTGAGTGAGAACTGGAAACTGCCAGATAGAGATGGTGACAGAAATAAAATTTGCAAATAAAATCATTAGTGTGGCTCAGTGCCAGCACTCTTGTCTAGCACAACCAAGACTAAAAAGGAAAATAAGAATCCAGGGTACTATCATGAGACTTGTTAGTAAACAAATGTTTCATTTCAGTTTTTACTGATATATCTTTTTTGGGGGGGTAAGGCAGGTTTGAGTTTTATTAACCCCCACATTTATTTATTTGGAGAAAAGAGTCTTCTGTTTTGTTTGTTTGCATTTTTAACCTAGTCATCTATTTTGAGTCAAGCATTCCATGTGTCTCAGGCTGACCTCGAACTCACTATGTCATAAAGAATGGCCCTCAGTTTCTGATTCTCCTACCTCCGAGTGCTGGGATTACAGGTATCATCTGCAGTTTTAAGAGTGTTACAGTCATGCACCCTAGGCAAGCACTCTACAAACTTAGTTACCTTCCCCAGAGCCTCGGAAGTGGTTGTGAGACAGTGTCTTATCCTATAGTGGAAACTGGTCTGAAACAAACTATAAAGTCTAAGATTGGCCTCGAACTCCTGGCGATCCTCTTTCTTCAGCCTCATGAAGACTGAGATTCTAGACATGAGTCCCATGTCTAACTAGATCATCTTTTTAAACCTCTAACCAGAAAGATAATGACTACATGCTGAATTTAACCCATGTTTTAGTAAGTGTATTTCAGTTATCCATAGTCACAGTGGCACACTATCATGTGGTAATTATTAGATCAGAATAAAGCACATAAAATAAATGAATATATGCACTGGTCCTCTCTGTTTATATAGAAGACATTTAATGACTGAATGCATTTTTGTGGATGTTTTAATAGGAGAAACTCGTGAAGAAAGAACCTTTCGTAACTGGATGAACTCTCTTGGTGTTAATCCTCATGTAAACCATCTCTATGCGTAAGCTACCCTACTGCTATTATGAAGTTATGAACATCATGAATGGATTTAGCATAAATAATGAAAACTCTGAAATTTTTCTGCATGTTCATTTGTAGCAACTATTCATATTGCATATTAATATTTCATATTAGTGATTTCAATCATTATTTTCCTAATGCATGAAAGTCCAAATTCTTTCTTTGCCTGATCATTGACTGTAAGAAATAGAATATATAAATTTCTTGATGGTACCTTAGGGAACAGGTACTTTGGGTTTCTTAAATAGTCTGGGAATAGTTGTAGCCGACTACCCATGATTCCCTAAGGCCTTTAGCTTCTTGGCTGGACTGTTTTTGCTGACATGCAATGGTGTGTATCCTAACTGGATTCTCTTTCTTCACTATTTTCCTACCTTCTGCCATTTACTGCCTACTAACCCTAGTATTAGTTTTGTTCATTGCGTTTACTGATTGAGAAAATTATGAGTCATGGGTATTGTGACTTTATAGATCTTGTTTGATTTGTGTTACTCTTTATAATTATTGATGAAGTTATGTTTTGAATTGTTAGTGACCTGCAAGATGCCCTGGTCATCTTACAGCTTTATGAACGAATTAAAGTTCCTGTGGACTGGAGTAAAGTTAACAAGCCTCCATACCCAAAGCTGGGAGCCAACATGAAAAAGGTAGCACATCTGGAATCTTCTTCATTTCTGTCTTTTGCTTCAAAACCTCTTGACCATAAGCTGCTTCTTGAGGATAGGAACTGCATCTTGATTTTGAACATATTCCTGCCATTACACAACACATATGCACACGCACACATACATGCATACATACACTGTGCATGTACACTCACAGAGGGGTGGGAGACAGAGCTCATGTAGGTTGAACAAATGACAATCTTTAATCATTCCTTTCTTTTTAAACATTTGCAGTTAGAAAACTGCAACTATGCAGTTGAATTAGGGAAGCATCCAGCTAAATTCTCCCTGGTTGGCATTGGAGGACAAGACCTGAATGATGGGAACCCAACTTTAACCTTGGCTTTAGTCTGGCAGCTGATGAGAAGGTATTGTGTACAGTGTTAGCCATTGAAGCTTCATAGTAATACGGGTCTATGAATTCACCCTTAGTATATTTTCACAGATTTAAAAAAATCATTTAGTTCATGAAATACATTTCTGAGCTCATTGTACTTAGGCTCTGAAATGAGTTTTCTGGGAGTGTATGTTGGATCTTTACTGGGAGATACCTCCTTGTGAGTTAGATGGAACTGTAGTTGTTGCCAATCTTTCAGAGAAGTTTGCTGTGTAGACTTCAGTCTGATGCAGGGTCACTCAAGAAAATTGTCAGATGGGCCAGGCAGTGGTGGCGCACACCTTTAATTCCAGTTCTCAGGAGACAGAGGCAGACAGATCTCTGTAATTTCAAGGCTAGCCTCATCTACAGAGTGAGTTCCAGGACAGGCTCCAAAGCTACCCAAAGAGACCCTGTCTCAAAAATCCAAAACAAACAAACAAAAATGTCAGTTGGGGTACGCCTCTAGCTCAGTGGTCCAGGATATACTTAGCCTGCATGGAGGCTGTTTTCAGACCACCAAAACAAATAAGTTGTCAGAAGCCCAGAATGGTGACTCGTACTTGAAATCTCAGCACCTAGGAGTCTGAGGAGGGGGGTGGCTAGTTGGAGGCCAGCTTGGGCTACACAGAGAACTGCAGGACATCCTGAACTATAGAGTGAAAAATTGCCCCAAAGGAACAATCCCCTCCCAAAAAATATAAGAAGAAATAGGGGCATTTATATGTATCCAGGTGAAAATGAAGATCTGGGCCAGCAGGATGGCTCACTGGTTAAAGGCCTTTGATGACCTGAGTTCTGTCCCTGGAACTCACATGGTGAAGGAACAGAACCATCTCCTGCAAATTGTTCTCTGACTGACCTGAATTCTGTCCCTGAAACTCATGTGGTGAAGGAACAGAACCATCTCCTGCAAATGGTTCTCTGACTTCCATAGGTATACTATGGCATACATGTATCCACATACATATAATAACTATAATTTTTAAGAAATTGAAGAGTCCTTTATTTTGGTATATTTTTAATAATTCTTTGAGAATTTCATATATGTATGCAATGAGCCCTAATAATATCCAACCCCACTTCTAGCCCTTCACACTCCTGCTGGATTTCCCCCACTTCCCCTTCCTACTTTAATGCTTTTTTTAAAAATAGCCCACTGAGTTCGATTAATGCTGCCTGTATGTACACAGTGTGGGAAAATCCATTTGGAGCATGGGATACTATTAGGAGCTACACCCCATAATAAAATATTGGCTGTCACCCAGTAGTATAAACTGCCAGTGATCCTGTATGGGGCTTCTGCAGGCAACCACAGCCACTGTCGAGTTCTAAGTGCAACAGGTCCAGATGATGCTGTTTCTCACACTCCTTTCTGAGTTCTGGCCCTTACAGTCTTCCCATCCACTTGGAAAACGAACATCTCTTAAAAATAACAGCCAAAGCATTCATTCTACCTAGGTACCAGCCAAAGCACAGGGTATGAGGTGTATGTGTGTGAGTATAGCATGGCTCATACCAGCTCAGATGAAGGTCAGAGATTAACTTTTGGGAATCACCTTTCGCCACCCACTGTAGGATCTGGGAATGAAATTCAGGATGTCAGACACAGGCGTCAATTTGCTTTACCCAATAAGCCATCTTGCCAGCCCCCATGAACTCTTCATGATAAAAGTTTTTCTTTTTATTTTGCGTTTTTCTTCTTAGAATAGATTGACTTTCTTTGCTGATTCCCTTAGATACACCCTTAATGTTCTGGAAGATCTTGGAGAAGGTCAGAAAGCGAATGATGATATCATTGTAAACTGGGTGAACCGAACATTGAGTGAAGCTGGAAAGCCAACTTCCATTCAGAGTTTTAAGGTCAGTATACTGATTATTACACATTATATTTGCTAGATAATAGCAATTATTTTAAGGATAACTTTGGGTTTGTTTGTAAGAATTATTGTTGAGCTATGCCAAGATTTTTCTTCCCTTGCCCAGGCTTACATCAAGAACACATAATTTGTAAGTAGTGAAATTCTTAGATTTTTTGTTCCCTTTTTTTAATAGGACAAGACGATCAGCTCCAGTTTGGCGGTTGTGGATTTAATTGATGCCATCCAGCCAGGCTGCATTAACTATGACCTTGTTAAGAGCGGGAATCTTAATGAAGATGACAAGCACAATAATGCCAAGTAAGGGCAATTGCTCCATGTTGGTACAAAGAACACTGATATTATAGCCAGGGAATCCACTCTAATTTGGGTTCTCTCACTGGATAGTGATGGCATCTGGAAAAGATCTTTATACTTTGAATGGCTTTATTGAGATCCAGTTCACAGACAAACAATTCACTCATTTAAGTACAGTATCTAATGGTTTTGAACTAGTTCACACTGTTATATCCATCACCACAATCAATTTTAGAACACTTAACAAATAGTAACAGAACCTTCCTGAGCATCACTCGTCATTGTCACTGCACTCTACTCCCGAGCACGCAGCAAACAACTTAGGTTCTAGCTCTGTGTTTGCCTATTCTTGATCAGTTCATCTCTCCACTATTTACCATCAACTATATATCCCTGTCACCAACATCTCCCCATTTTACCCCTCCACATAAATACCCAAGCCTCTGTCCTTTAGTGAGAATAGCATTGTGGAGCCCACACAAAACAATGAAACCTATATAACCTTTATATGAATGCAATTCTATCATTTGCAACAGCATGGGTGACTATGGAGATGAATGTCAAACACAAAAATACAAATATGGTATGATCTTATTTCTGTGAGGAGAAATATCATTTTCCACCTATATTGTTATTTTATGTGGGGGGGTGTTTTGCCTACATGTATGCCTGTGTACCACTTGTGTGCCTGTTGCTCGAATAGGCCACAAGACTGTGTCTTATCCTCTGAAACTGGCCTTCCAGATTGTTTTGAGTCATCATGTAGGTACTTGGAATTTAACCTGGGTTCTCTGGAAGAGCAGCCAGTGAGCCATCTTTCTAGCACATAAGGGAAATATTTTTAAGCGAGTTCATCACAAAAAAGATGAAGAAAACTTTTATTCTACAGGGTTCAAAGGATTAAAATTAATTTAAGAAAAATGATAAGGGTCACCAAGATGGATCAGCAGGTAAATGCTCTTACTACAATATCTGATCCCCAGTACCCACATGGTACAAACCGAGAACTGACTCCTACAAGTTGTTCCCTAACCTCCATGAATACACCATAAGTATGCATCCCACATAAAGAGGCACACACAAATAAATAAATACAATCTTTAAGGTTTAAATATATAAAAACAAAATTAAGAAACCAGACATTGTGATACAAGCCTAGAAGTCCAACTACTCAGGAGAGTAAGGCAAGAAAAGGGCAGACTCTCAGCCAAACCTAGGAAAAATAGCAAGACTCATTCTCAAAATAGGAAAACACACAAGAAAGGATGGGGTGTAGCTGAGTGGTATAGGGCTTGGGATGAATGAATGAGGCACTGGGCTCCATCCTTAGACCCCACCAACCCCATTTTAAGAACCATGTATGTTGGATGTAGTGACATATAGCACTAATCTATGCACTCTGCCATCTGAGGCAGGAAGGTGAGGATTTCAACAACCTGGGCTACACAGTGTGACACTGTCAAGAAACAAATAATTAACAAATAGACAAAAGGAAATTAGCAATGTGTCTGACCTTCAAGATTTTAAACACCTGCTTTAAGGGATTATTGGGACAATTTAATGCAAATATATACGAACTTCAAACAAGGCAAAGACAACACTTACAAGGATGGCTGACCATACTTTAGAGTGTTTGTCTATATCTTTTAATTTATTTAAACACATTATCCAATTATACCTCTGTTACTTGCTATGAGTCAAGCACTCTTGTAATATATGTTCAGTTTACCTTCTTTCATCCCCAAATCAGCAGGGCACCCTTGCTATCCCTTACTAGAAGCCTGAGTCCTCAGCAGTGCTTTGTAGGAGAGCAAAGATGCTGCCCTGAAAATCGTGGAAATTATGCACATCATTTCTTTCTTCTTTAAGAAGTATTTATACTGAAAATGTTGTATTTTAATATCCATAAAGATTTCTGTAGCAGCATCTTGGAAATGCTTTCTGGATTATTTGAGGTTTGATTCTGCCCGTTCTCTTAGCTGCACATGTCAGTCATTTTATCTTATGCTTTGCCTGTCCCTGGCCCAACAATTCTCTATGTAGCATGCAGATCCTCACCTCTAGCTCCCAGGATCGGGAAGTACCTGGTGCATTGACCTTAGCACTTGAGTTTTACTTCAGGCACTTAATGGTTGGGAATTAGCATACAAAAGTCCTTGAGTTCCATTCCCAGCACCACACTCACCAAAGAAAAGTATCTGTTATCTCATTACATGGAATTTTGTAATTGATTGTGCATTCATCCTGGGTAATTGTGTGTGTGTGTGTGCGCGCGTGTACACACACACTTCATTTTTATATGACATCAGTGCTTCAAGCTTTTGTTTTCACTCCACATCCACATTTGGAAGAAATGAGTAAATAAAGTCCCAAATAGTAGACAGTAAAAACTTAGTATAACTTGGAGCTTGGAGAGATGGACGCTCAGCAGTTAGGAGTGCTTGCTATTCTTACAGAAAACCTGGATTCAGTTCCCAGCACCCACATGTTGGCTCACAAACCTCTGTAACTCTGCTTTCAGGAGATCTAATGCCCTCTTCTGACCTCTTAAATCACCAGGAACACATGTGGTGCCCATTCTTGCATGAAAAGAACACACTCATACACAAAATTAAATAAATGAATCTCATGTTTTGATTTAGTATAAGTTCAAAAATCAGTTCCAAACAAAAATAAAACAGAAAACAAATGTGTAATTATTAATAGGTACTTTCTTTTTTCTGAAACACTGTCTCACTGTGTAGTTCTGACTACTTTCAAACTTACAGGGACCCTTGGACCTCAGCCTCTGCCTCCAGAGTGCTAGGGTAATAAGCATGTGCCACCATGTCCAGTTCTCTGATTTGTACTTTCAATGCAGAAATTTTGTATCCCAGTCGCCAGATTATATAAGAGGAAATAGATGGTGTCCTTTGGGCTGGAAACCTGTGTCAGTGATTAAAAACACTGGCTGTTTTTCTAGAGGACCTAGCCTTAGGTCCCAGTGCCTACAGGGCAGCTCACAACTTCCGTAACTCCAGTTTCAGGGGATATAACACCCTCACACAGACATACATGCAGGCAAAACACCAAAGTACATAAAACAAAAATTTTAAAAATGCATTTAAAAAAATTAAAAGGTTAAAAATTCAGAGGTACCCTTGACATAGAAGACTCTTATCTTGATTTTTGTCTCTTCCAAAACTAGGTATGCAGTATCAATGGCTAGAAGAATTGGAGCCAGAGTCTATGCTCTCCCTGAAGACCTTGTGGAAGTAAAACCCAAGATGGTCATGACCGTGTTTGCATGTTTGATGGGCAGGGGGATGAAGAGAGTGTAAAATAACCAATCTGAATAGAACCAACCTTACTCACAGGTGCATGACTAGCCAGTCAGCTATTGCCAGGTGAAGTGCTCATGATGTAAGGAATTTGTGGTCATTTAAAGGACTTTGTTTTGATTAACAAGACTAGCTCATCATGACAGCCTTCTGGAAAGACTTTTAGTAACAAGCAGTTCCTCTTTCCCTCTGAGCTGGTTCTGTCCAGCACACCCGAACATGCTCACAACAGACCGTCTGCTCTCTCCTCCTAGAATGCTGCCCTTGATATTTCCTGTTGCTGTGTATTATCTCTCCATGTATCTTTTCACTCTTAGGATGTCCATCTCTTGAGGCTTGCTTACATGGGTAGATAGGACTAGTATTACCTTGCCATTTGGCTTTCCCAGACCTACCAGTTCTTACTGAAGAACTGTGGTCAGATACTATGTGGAGAGGAAGTATCCTTTGCTTACTTTGTAGTGCTGAAAATCTGAAGTAACTGGCTGTGCGGAATGTACTAGAAGCTTCTATTCTCATTCGTTTATTCTTAAAATCAGTATCTTTTTACACTATTCTTTCTACATGATTATTTTTTGTACATTTAAGAATATTTTGATTACAGTCAACAAGTCTGCTGATTCGCTATGTTTTTTAAGGGGCTTCAAGTAAATATGAAAATAAGCATAGACTATAGGTGGAGGAAAATGGACCATAAGGTTATATTTTCCCCTCACACCCAGGCTCAAATCAAATGGAATATTTTGTCTTCAATGAGTCAGTTTGACACTTGCTTCTTTGGTCTGAAAACTTAATCACAGAACTCTCTTTCAATCTAAAATTCTGCTGAACATGACACTTAGGAGGAGGAAGTGAGCTCAGAATTTAGATGATGATTCAATAAGCAAAGAATGCCAAATGAACAATAGATTCTTAAATTCAACACCTAAAACAAAGATGTGGTTATGAGAAAGAGAAAGTATGTATGTTGGACTTGATGTTCTCTTGCTTTGTCAAGCTTTTTGCTATAGTTCTTGAGATTATTATGTTATTCTAACTCTGAAAAGTGATGTAATTTGGTAGCAACTCAGTAGTTCAAATAAAGGCATTTGCATAATAATTAGTCTCTGTTTTTTTTATTTGTTTGGTTTTAAACGTTTGTTTATATTTCTATTGTGTGTTTGGGGGTAGATGCCTGTGGCCTGCAGAGGGCACTGTTTCCCCTGGATCTAGGGTTACAGGCTGTTGTGATCTGCTTGATGAAGTTGCTGGCAAACTTGGGTCCTCTGAAGGATCAGTAAGTGCTCTTAATGACTGAGCCATCTCTCCCGTTCACTGTTTTGCTTTTGGGATAGGTTTTCCTGTGTTCTTCAGGATGGTTTTGAACTTGGGTTTTTCCACTTTGGTTTCCCTAGTGCCAGTTTTGCAGGTATGCCTGCCTTAAGTCTTAGTACTTCTGCCCCATACTGATAAGACTATGTTGACCTAAATTTCCTCCTTTTTCTGTTGCATTCTATAAAATCATTTGTATTAGACTCTATTATGAGGGTTGAATTAGAGGTGTGCAACTAAGGACAGTACAAAAAAATTGTACACATAATGGTTTCCTCTAATTTACCAGATATTTTTCAGTAAGAGTATATCGCTCAGTAGAAGAGAACATTACATTCAAAAGGTGTTGGGCTCAACCCCCAACCCCCTCAAAATATTTTATCCATTGTCCCTTCCCTCTTCACCTTTAATCTTTTCAGTGCCCTTTAATATACAGACCTTGAAACGGGAGAATCTGACTGGCCAGGGAAGAGAAATGATTAAGGCAGGCTTTCTTAACCTCTTTACAATTGTCACTGGGTGTGGATAACTTTCTATGAGAGGTTAGGTAAGGTGGGCCATCCTGTGCATTGCAGGAATAATAGAAGCATCATGTAGCCACTGTCTACTGGATACCAAGGCCATACCCCTGGTTGTATCCATCAGAGTCAATTTATTCCTGTGATATCTAATGAGCCTTATCAGACAAGCACAGAATTAGGATGCCCTTTTAAGGTTTTGTGTGATTGATAACATGAAATCCAGTCCTTTTAGAATCTACTCACATGACAATGTTTTAAAATAGTTTGAATAAGCATGGTGATAGACACCTGTGGTTACAACACTTAGAAGGCTGAGGCATAAGGATGACCATTTCTAAGACAGCCTCAGCAGCTTAGAGAAACCATGTCTCATAAAGAAAGAAAGAAAAAGAATGGGTGGTGGCGACACATGCTTTTATACCCCTCATTCAAGAGGCAGAGTCAGGTGGATTTCTGTGAGTTTGAAGTCACCCTGATATACAGAGTGAGTTCCAGGACAGTCAAGGCTACAGAGAGACCCTGTCTCAAAACACAAAATGAAACAACTAAAGGGTTTTATTTTATTTTATTGTTATTGGAATTCACTAGCTAGGAATCTTAACAGAATACTTGGAGGTCACTGACAGAGATACTACTTCTAAGAATAAATTAGAAAAATAAGTGAATAGGAAAAAATACATAAGGAAATAGAAAGACTACATTAAACAAGAATAACAGCTAAGTCTGACAGCATAGCACAATCCCTGACAAACAGGTATTTAATCACCAACAGGAATGAACCCTTTCCAGGGAAAGGCAATGAGGATATTGCTGACCTGAAGTACAAAGTCACCTGCTTGGCCAGGATAAAGAACCTCATGGGCTCCATTGTTCTCCTTCCCCTTCCCTCTGATTCTATTTCTACCTAAGTAACCAGGAAATAAGTGAAGGATAAACATAACCAGTGAAGTCTGGGCCTTTGACCCAAGGCTGGGTCCAGCAGCATGCAGGTGGTCCTAAGAGGAGCCTCAACTGGGAAAAAATACTGGGGATGCGGATTGCAGAGAATGGAGGCAGCAAACTCCACACTGATGGTGACCTTTAAGTCAGTTGCAAACCTGCTGGTGTGGCTCAGCAGTTAGAGCCTGCTTGGCAAGTCTGAGAGCATGGATTCCTCCCCCAGCTCTAGATAACAAAGGCCATTTTAAACCACTCCTGCCTTGGGATTTCAGTGCCTTTACTCCTTTATTTTCTACCATGGATCTGGTCTCAAAGGGATACTCCTGAATCAGACATTTGTAAGAAAAACAAATTAAGGAAATATTTTACAGTAGCCTGTTTTTTGCTGCTCCTGGAGACAAAGCCCTGCCCAAGATCTAGACATAATAAATACTCCTTGGATTAGTGCCTTTCCCCTGCAAAAATGCAGAAGTCAACTCACCCTCCATCTCCACCCCCTTCACGAGTATTTCCCTAGCCCTAGTCTCCTCAGGGCCAGTTATTAGGTAAGTCTGGACTCACCCACTGAAATTATTCAAATTTGCCAGTTTTTAACTGGCTCCCCTAGCCTAACACCCTTCCTACCTACACAAATCACAACAAGGGGACTTTTCTATTACTCCCTAACCTATCCCTTCCTTATATCAACCCTCCACCCTCTGTCCACCTAGTGCTTCCCAATGAGGCCAACTTCTCTCTTAGAAACCATGAATTGTAAACTGTGTTTTTTAGATTTGTTGTATAGGATCTGATGCCCTCTTCTGGAATGTAAGAATATATGCAGAGGGCTACGGATAGGGCACAAAAGTTAAGAGCCCTGGCTACTCTTCCTGAGTCCAATTTCAAGCTACCAAAACATGGCTCAGAAAGATCAGTAAAAAGATCTGGTGCCCTCTTCTGATCTGCAAGCAGACATGCAGGCAGAAGACTGTAATGGCTTTGTTCCCCCAAATTACTGGTAAGGACATAATTTGGGGGATCTTTATGGGGCGGGGAAAGTAGCAAAAAAAACTGCATTTCTGCATGTGCATTGGCCCATTCTCACAAAATTTCAGGGACATTCACTTTTTTTGTAGTTTTCCAAGACATGGTTGCCTTTGTGTAGCCCTGGCTGTACTGGAACTTACTCATTCTGTAGATCAGGCTGTCCTCCAACTCAGAGATCCTTCTTCCTAAGTCTCTCAACTGCTGGGATGAAAGACACACACCAAAGGGCATTCATACTTTCACTGATCCAGATTCTAGAATCTAGGATTTTATGAACTAGAGAAGAAATGAAATTATATTCATGAAGATTTTACAGCACTGATTGTGGATACCAGCACCTTGCTTGTACAAATAAAACTACCCTGTCATAGAGTCACATGTTCCCAGGGATCTTAAAAAAGGTAATGAAGCTTAAATTTTAAATTTTTTTTTATGGAAGAAATAATTTCAGATACCAAACTCTATAAGAATACATAATATGGCTAGGATGAGCAAGTCCTATTTAAAAACTAGGCCAAATGCTAATTATTTGCAAATGACAGCTTTTTATTTGTAGTTGTTCCTGTGTATCCTTGCATTTCTTGTTAATCATCCTGAAGCAGTAATCTCCAAAGCGGAATTATTGAAAATTTACAATTTCTGAAGAGATACATATCATATAGTTCCTACTTTATTTACTGTGATGAATAATATGTTCACATATGGCCATGGCTCTTTTTTTGCACTTTGTTTTCACTCAACCAGAGGAATACTAAAGCTTTGTTTATAGTCTAGAATGATAAAGGAAAGAACTAATATAAACAACAGTAGAAAACAAGATAGATCTCCATTTCAGTTTTTGCAACCCAACAGAGTTTATCAAGGTTTAGTCTTTGAACAACGCATGGAACAAGAAACATTCCACATACAGCCATGTCTCTAAAGTTGGTGCATACTGAAGAGATGCGTGAGTACCTTTAGGTTGTCTTCATCCATTTTTTTTCTGTTTTTCAGACTTAGTGCCTTGTCCCTAACACCCTCCTGCTTTCATCGGCCCAATGCTGAAATTACAGGTATTTCTAATACATCCAGAACAGCAAAATTCTTTTGTAAGCTATTTTATTTTTGAAACTTATGTGTATGTGCAGAAAGTGTGTGTGTTCGCAAAGTCTATGTAAATGGAGTGCCTAAGCCACTGTATTCTCGGGGAACAGAGGACATACTTTCTCAGTTGGTTCTCAATTTTATCCTTGTCTGATACAGGGTTGCTCTTGACTCTGTGTTTGGAACGCACAATCCAAAGTAGCCAATCTACTTTTTGTAAATTTATTCAGACCCCCCTTTGGATTCCTATTGCTTAAAAAACGAAGGAAAGACACATGGGCACTTCTATCTGTGGCTAGCTATTTCTAGAAACTAGACTTGGGAGAGCCGAGAGAAGCGCCATTGAGGGCAGAGAGTAGGACTGTTGAGGGTTGGGGGTATTTTATGTGTGCTGGTGTTTTACCATGGAGGTTAGTGGGCAGACCAATTGTGCCTATGGACACCTGTTTCTGTTCCATGGTTCCTAGGTGACCTGCACCAAGGCCAACCTGGCAGCCGTTGCGTTCACACTGGGGGACAGGGTTAAGGATGGAATTGCTGAATCTCTGACGGGTAGGGGGTGGCTCTCAGAATACTCTGGCTGCACAGCTAGGTGGTGATCCTGGACTCTAGGTTCCCAAGTCCATGAATTGGAATTTGATTCTGAGGCTCCTTCTCTGTGGTCCAGAATGGCATGCAGTGGCTGTACTGGCCTGCAGGCTAGTAAACAGAGCTCCCCTGGAACAAAAGGCATAGCTTTCAGGGGCTGGCCTAAGCACAAAGCCCAGTGTCTCAAGGCAGTGTGGTGGAGAAGCCTTTGAGGTCCACGCCCATCTCTGCACAGAACTCCTCCACCCCTCAGGGTCCACAGGCCCTTGAATCCCTTGCAGGAGGCCTAGACACCCATCACTGGCCAGTCCTGGCCTAGTTGCTTAGTTGACTGCCATCTTGGAGCGTGACTAGCTGGGGTTGGCATTTTTTTCCTTTTTTTTGCTTTGGAAAGGGCTGAGGGAGTACCCTTGCCCTGGGACAGTTGGCATTCTTAGTGTGCTACTGTCATCAAGCGGAATTATTTTTGCTGATCCCGCCATCAGCGCCCCCATGCTTCTGTGAACATGACTGTGGGCTGGCTAAAGCATAGCTCCCATAGTGTGCCCAATGCACCTACGGGAATCTCCTGAATCTCCATGACCCATGAGAGGTGTTAGAGCAAGCTGGACCTAGGTCAACTGCACAAGCACAAGGCCCTTGGTTTGCTCTCCATGTGAAGCACATTCTCCTGGGTCCCGAGGTGATGTAAGAGAGTCA
>LOJH01015513.1:0-16995 GCA_001685095.1 Ellobius talpinus | reverse complement strand
CACATGGTGGCTCACAACCATCTATGATGAAATCTGGTGCCCTCTTCTGGCCTGTGGGGATACATGCAGACAGAATATTATATACATAATAAATATTTAAAAAAAAAAGAATTCAGGCTTCAGTCTGACCCCACATGGAGAAAGGAAGGAAGGTAGATGCTGCAATCTTGGAAGAAATTACCTCTTCCTGAACTGTCCTTCATCCCTCTATCAGGGAAACCCTATATTCAGCCCAAGAGAGAAATCCCAGCAGAGGAACAGATTACGCTGGAGCCCGAGCTGGAGGAGGCACTGTCCCATGCTACAGATGCTGAAATGTGTGACATTGCAGGTGGGCAGCTGGGAAGTTGAGGAATATGGGAGGATGGGGCTTGTGGCATCGTTACCTTGATAGAGAACTAGAGGGAAAGGCCCAAGCCAGAATATGGACATCCGAGAAAGCCTAAGGCACTGGTTTTTAACTTTTATTTGTTTGCTTGTACACTGGTTCATTCTTTTTTTTTAATTTAATAAGTTAACATCCCAAGAGCAACCTTCCAGGGATTGTGAAGGCAGATGAGGGTGGAATTCTTCTGGCTGAAAGCAGCAGAGGATCTTCTCTGCAGACAGGCCTCACCCTCTAGCGGCTCCTCAAGGGGCTCCCTGAGCCCTCTCAGGTTCTAGAAATCACTCCAAGGCAGGTGCATGGAGCTGAGGGAGGGTGAGAAACTCCGCAAGAGTGGACGGTCAGGCTGTAGAACTGCTTCAGGAGAGAGGCAGGAGGCAGGCCTGTGGCAGGTACCTTAACTGCCATGTCCCTCTGCTTACCCTCACCAGCCATCCTGGGCATGTACACACTGATGAGCAACAAGCAATACTACGATGCCATCTGCAGCGGGGAGATCTGTAACACGGAAGGCATTAGCAGTGAGTGTGCTGGGGGAGCATGCCACCCCGACCCCTTGAGCTCCGGGGGCTGACGATATTGTGTGAGACATGGTGCACGAAGGTTTAGAGGGCCAATGGGGAGATGTGGTGAGGGATATGTGGGGTTCACTCTCTGCTCTTATCCCCACCAGGTGTGGTACAGCCTGACAAGTATAAGCCAGTACCAGATGAACCCCCAAATCCCACAAACATTGAGGAAATGCTAAAGAGAGTGCGGAGTAATGACAAAGAGCTGGAGGAAGTGAACCTCAATAACATACAGGTATTTGACTCCCATCCCCAAAGAGTAGCAGGAATAGCTGTTGAGGCATGAGGATCTTTAGTCCCCATCCTGTGTCCCTTAGGACATCCCGATACCCGTGCTCAGTGAGTTATGTGAAGCAATGAAGACTAACACCTATGTCCGGAGCTTCAGTCTGGTGGCCACAAAGAGTGGTGACCCCATCGCCAATGTAAGGCTGGCTGCTGTCCCCAGTCCTCTTCCCATACCCTGCCATGCACTCCTGGCAAGGGCTGTCTTCCTGGGTCACACTAGGGGGTGCTGTTCCCATCATGAGTTATATGGCAGCTTTCAGAGATCCTGTACCCTTACCTCTCTGGCTCACAACTCTGAAGTTCCAAGGCATTTCCTCCCCCAAAAAGAAAAACAACCTTCTCTAGTAGCCTCGATCCCGCCAGTGATCTTAATCTTCACGCTTTCACCAACTCCCCAACCCTGGCTCCTCAGGGAACTGCAAAGGGCTGTGTCCCTCCTGCTCCCCTTCTGCCTCTCCTCAGTCACCTACGAACCTGTCCCCAACCCTAACAAGTCCCTACCACCCAGGCGGTAGCTGACATGTTGCGTGAGAACCGTAGTCTCCAGAGCCTGAACATTGAATCCAACTTCATCAGCAGCACAGGACTCATGGCTGTGCTGAAGGCAGTTCGGGAGAATGCCACTCTTAAGGAGCTCCGTGTAGATAACCAGGTCAGCATTCCTTTCCCCAGGGTCATTCATTCAGCTAACACCCATTGAGTTCCTCCCTGGGCAGCTTATTGGGCAGCAAGGGGGCCAGCACTCCCTTCACCTACTCTAGAGAAACAAGCCTCTTAACTTCCTGGAGGCCCGTGGGCTGGGCTGAACAACCATAGGTTTCTGATAGCTTTTGCCTCTCTCTCCTTAGCGCCAATGGCCTGGTGATGCAGTGGAGATGGAAATGGCCACTGTGTTAGAGCAGTGTCCCTCTATTGTGCGCTTCGGGTACCACTTTACACAACAAGGACCACGAGCTCGGGCGGCCCAGGCCATGACCCGGAACAATGAGCTACGTAAGTAGCTGTGGAGCCCGTGTAGAGACGAGGGCAAGTGCCGAGATGGGTAGACAGTCCTGAAAACAGACTTAGTGACGAAGGCTTGGGTAGCTGGCACACATGCGGAGAGGAATGAGCAGGAAACAGATACAAAGTCCGTCTTCCCCCAGCACACATCTGTAGAGAAGTGGGAAGCTCAGCATGACAGTACCGCCCAGAAACACATCCTTTTATTTCCCAGTGTGTATTCCTGATTTTGTTGTTAACATGGGACAGGCCCCTCAGGTGGCATGGGGCAGCAGTTTATAAGTCTAAGGAAAGGGAAAGAGAAACCCGTCCTTGCCAAAACAAGAGGTGAAGCTGTATCACCATTCTCCCTTTATAGGTCGCCAGCAAAAGAAGAGATAGCGTCACCCTTCCTTTTGCTAACAAGAGATGAGAGCCCTGGACACATAAGTCCTCATCTCTCTTCCCTTTCCTGTAAATAAAATCCCTTTTGTTCACGCCACCTGTCTCCTTCCTTGGGTTGGGGTGGGAATCTTGGCGCTACCCCTCAAGGGTTACTGCCAGTTCATCAAGGGATTATTTATACTCTGGGGATCAGCAGGCAGGGAGGTTCAGGTTACTAGGAGGAGGGGGAGCTCTGTCCCTTGTGTTCCCCATAAATCTGCCAAAGGCTTCAGTTTCTTCACAGGGCACTTGGCCACAGTGCTCTCTGCAGACAGAGGTGGCCAGAGCCCCTGTGCCCACTGGCCGTCCACATGTGAGCTGAAGGAAAGGGACTGAGGGTGGAGGTGGGGAGGGAGTCAGACTACACGAAGGGCAGGGCCCTCCTCCTGACAGACTTATTAACAGGGCACTGGGCTGAATGCAGCTGACGCTTGGCAAGGCTTTGGTAGAGAGTGGGGGAGGGGTCAGAGTGTGGCGAGCCATGGACACTGCAGGAAAGGAGTGGCCAGGCTGAGAATGAACAGATTTGAAATCCTAAGGTCGAACAAGGAACCTGACTTGAGGATCATTAGGCTCCCAGAACTACAGTTCATCTGTGAAACAAATGGGGAGAGGGGCTGTTAGTCCACGGGGAGATCAGGGGGCTCTTCCTCATCCGAGTCAAATTCAACATTCTCATCTTTTATCCATCGGCCTTGTCCATCTGGGACCCATCCCGAGCTGGAAACATCAGAGAAAAGACAATGGGTCAGGAAAGAGGTCTTTTTGTTTGTTTGTCGAGACAGGGTTTCTCAGTGTAGCTTTGAAGTCTGTCCTGGCACTCACTCGCTTCGTAGACCAGGCTGGCCTCAAACTCAGAGATTTGCCTGCCTCTGTAGGCGGAGACTGCTCATTCGTTTCTTGGCCACCCAGACCCGAATAATCACAAAGAAACTATATTAATTACAACACTGTTTAGCCAATGTCTCAGGTGTAATTCTAGCTAGCTCTTCCATCTTAAATTAACCCATTTCTATCAATCTATTTATCATAAGGCTGTGGCCCATTGGTAGGCAGTAGGCATCTTTCTCCTTCAGCAGTTACATGGTGTCTCCCTGATTCTGCCTACTCTCTGTTTGGATTTCCCGCCTGGCTTTGTTCTGCTAAGCCACTGACGGAAACAGCTTTATTCATTAACCAATGGTAATAAAACATATTCACAGCATACAGAGGAGAATCCTACATCATTCTCTGCCTCCCAAGTGCTGGGATTAAAGGTGTGTGTCACCACCACCACCCAGCAGGGAAGAGTTTTATGTATAAGGTTCATGGTGCTGAGTTCCAACCCCGGGACCCACAGGGTAGAAAGAAAGGACCAACCCCCATAAGTTGCCCTCTGACTTACACAAGTGTACCCCAACATAAATAAATAAATGTAATTTAAATAGTTACTGGTGATTAAAAAAAGCAGCTGGATTGGTTTGAAAAAGGCGGGTCAGGGAAAAATGAAGGAAACCAGAAGAACGTGATTGGCGGACTAACCTTCGGAGGGTAAGGTAATGGTTCAGGATTCGTCGTTTTGTGGGGCTCATGGGAGCAGATGACTCTTTGGCATGTGATCCTGTCTTAGGCTCAGGTTCCCTACTGATCTTTGTACTCTGGAGTCCAACCTCTGGGGCTGGCAAAGGAGAACTGGAGACAGAGGGAGCAGGGGCTTCCGGTCTGTGTAGAGAAGAACCCAAGCCTTGCAATGCACTGAAGGAAAGCAGCAGTTGCCGTGCCTCCCAAGCCCTCAGAGCAGTGCTTCCTGAGCTGAGCTCTTGAACTGAGACAGGGACAGGGTCTCACTATGCACCCAGGGCTGCCCTGGAACTCACTCTGTAGACCAGGCTGGCCTCGAACTCACAGAGATCTGCCTGCCTCCACCTCCCGAGTGCTGGGATTAAAGGCATGCACCACCACTGCCCAGCTCAATGTTACTAGTCTCCACTTTCCAAAATTTATCTTAAAAGTCATAAACTATCATTTTTCTTTAAACATCTCCACAATGCAATAGTAGTATTGCTCAGAAGACACTTTGGAGAGCAATGACTTTAGAGCCATCTACTTCCTTCTACCCTTTCCCACTCGGGTTTCCAAGTCCACAGACCTGTGTTTCCTCCGGCAGCAGCTGTTATATTGGGGAGCTCTGTGCAGAGCATTCTGCGTGATCAATCGGGTCTGGGTTAGCAAAGGCGCCTGTTTAGGGAGGAAAGAGACAGATCAGAGCTGCGAGAGCAAAGGTCCCTTCAGGCCTGTAGCACACAGTACAGCCTGAACACCTGACCCGCTCTCGCACCTCAGCTTTGTTTTCTGTCTTCAGGTCATTCTGCTGTCTTGGATTTTGCTCTGTTTCCTTGCCTGCCTGCTTTTTGCCATAGAAGAGCTTCAGACCTGAAAAGGAAAGGGGATGCAAAGCACAACAGCAGGGGGTTTGCTAAACTAAACGTCCAGAGTTTATTCTCCACCATTCTTCCTTCCCCTCCATCCCCTATACTCACTGGACAGATGCTTCTTGCCTGCACGGTGGGCAGTCAGCATGGCCAGGGTGTCCAGTACTGGGCGATGGGGGCAGATGGCACACGCAAAGCTACGGAAAGGAGAAGCGAAGTGAATGATAAACCCGTGCGAGTTCCAGAGCAGACGGTGGGGCTGTTCCTGCTGGAGCAGAGGCTACGCCTGTCAAAGCACTCCAGCAACACCCAGGTCTCCCGCTCTCCGCCTCTTCCAATCGTCACTTCCCAACACAGAACCCTGAACTACTTAGTAACAAAAGTTTGTTGAGCCTCTGATCGCAAATCCCCAGGCTTGATCCACTCTTCATGCTCACCGTCCATCCCGCAGCATCAGCGCCTCATCCTCTGGGATGTAACTGGCCAGCAAGTCTCCAACCCGTCGTTTCTGCAGAGAGCAGGACAGGAGAAATGAGGAAGTGGGACGGATGAAAGGGAAATAAAAGGGATAAAGAGTCAAATGGAACGGGGCCATGCAGACCATAGGGTAAGAAGGAGGCGTCACTCAATTCTGGTCCCCTAACAGTGCAGCTGAACCTGAGCAGTCTCTCAGTCTCTCTCTCTTTCTCTTTCTCTCCCCCTCCCTCTCTCTTTGGTTTTTCGCGACAGGGTTTCTTTGTGTAGCCTTGGCTGTCGTAGAACTAGTTGTGCAGACCAGGCTGGCCTCGAACCTCAAACTCTGCTTTTGCCTCCCAAGTGCTGGGATTAAAGGCGTGCGCCACCATTGACCGTGGTCTGACTCACACTAGGGCTTCTTACTTTTAGCACATTGAGCTGACTCCAGTCGTCCCCTTCCCTCTTGAAAGACATCGCAACTGTGAGTCCCAGAAATAATAAATTCTCCTACGCCGACTTCGCTTCTCCTTCAGGCCACCGTAGGAAGAGTAGGTTATCGCTTTCTCTGCTTCCTGTCTTTTTCAGGTTGAGCCTGTACTTCCGAGGATGCACTTCCACGCATGCACCGCGCGAGCCGGAAGACCCGCCTCCAGAGCCCTGAGGGGGCCTGCATTTCCTCTGACGCCCTGAGGACGCTTTGCCTCTTGGGAGATGAAGTCTTTTAGTTATTATTTTTTCCTATTTTTCGAAGAGCTTACCGTTCACCTGAATACAGGCCCGCGCATCTCGAAGGATCCAGGTGTTTGGAGACCAGGAGCCTGAATGCGGAGCCGGCGTTTCGGGGTGTGACACCCCGATATGGAGTGAGGCTTCGGGAGTCTCAGTGGACTGTGTACCGCGAACTCTCGCAGTCCTCAGGCTCAGCGCCCGCCGCCACGACCCACCTGGGGTGGGCCTGATTTGGAGCCGAGAGGATGGGGGCGCTCCCGGCGGCCTGGATGCGGGAGGTGGGGGCACACTGAGGGAAGAGTGTTGATGAGGGAGTCTAGGGTTCAGAGGTCAGAGATCAGGCTTGCGACGAGTTGGAGGGGGGCGTCGAAAGTCGAGAAGTCGAGGAGGCCAACGGCTGACAACTCGGGCAAGATGTTTATGGGTAAGGAGCTTGAGGAAGGAGAGATGTAACCGGTCAGGCAGCCTTCTTCGGATACGGGCTGTGACCCCAAGCTCGCTCGGTAAGCAGCAGAAAGAGGAGGAGGACCTATGTAGTCTCTCGAGAGCGAGGAGACTGAAGAGAGACGAGAGAACGGAAAAGGAATTCCCCGAATATCCTTGGGTTCGGCTCTCACTGTTGGCCACCTTAGCCAGGCTTTCCTCAGTTGTGACCCTAGGTCTTGGCATCCTGAGATGTCTTCTCCCTCTAGACAGCCCCCACTCGGGGGATCAGGGCTGCTGCAAGGGAGCCGTGCTCGTTCTTATGGAAGCCTGGTACAATCGTCCTGCTCCCCAGTGAGGGAAAGACGCCTGGAGCATCAGTTGGAGCCTGGAGACACCCTGGCTGGACTAGCTCTCAAATATGGGGTGACGGTGAGTCTTCCAAGGATTGGGGGTGTGATGACCATTTAGGAGAGAGTTGTGGCCCGCTAAGCAGTCTTCCCTGACGTTATATTAATTATATTTTGGTCTGCTTTGCTTTTCTTACTTGTTTTCACATCTCAGTGTAGTAGTACCGTCTAGTTGGGACACATCCGCCCTACTCTCCCAGTGGATTGGGTTGGCCTCGGGGTTGGGGTTGTGGGTGGACCTATCAACTTGAGACTTAAGACTGATAACCTGTTAGCCTGCCGGTATGTCTGTTGTATGAGGGTTTCAGGTCCCCTGGAGCCGGAGTTAGACAGCTGTGAGCTGCCATGTGGGTGCTGGGAATTGAAGCCGGGTCCTCTGGAAGAGCAGCCAGTGCTCTCAACCGCTGAGGCATCTCTGCAGCCCTGGTAACCAGTTTGATGAAGATAAGATAACTTGAGTGTCAGAGGAAGGTTTCAGATAGGTCTTTCTATCTGACTTAAGGCCCCTACCGTTAGTCACACAGAAACACTGGGAGTAGCTAAACCTTTACAGCAAGTCAGGAAGAGTTAGTAGAATTCTCAAAGTGCCTGTTCTAGTTCTTCCCGCGCCAGGGCTGTGCTTTCTTTCCAATGAGGCACAAAACAAGTATCCTCTACATACATCGAATATTTCTGGTCATACCTAGGAGGAGTTTGATGGGCATAAAAGTTAAAGTTGTAGCCTTCCCCTCTATCCTGTTTTACCACATACAAACAAATGTTGAATTTAGACAAATTCCCATACCTGCTGTACTTAAAGCATTATAGTAACCCTTCCTGGAGATAAAACATAAATATGTACTGATGTATTCATGTAATTTAAATTCTGTGAGAAACGGAGAAGCAATGGTTATGTAAGGAATAGTCACGATGAGTAGGAAACCAGGAACTATTCGTTTTTATTTGGAAGTGGGAGTGGATATCAGTTGACGTGGAATTTTTTTGGCGGGGAGGGTGGATTTTCTAGTCGGTATGTCACTGTGTAGCCTAAGCTGGCCTGGAACTCACAGTGCTCCTGTGTCGTGAGGGCTGAGCCATGGACGCTGTGGGCCTTGAAGACTTAGAAACCTTGCCTTCTGTGTTCCCTTCTACAGGTCTGTCTAACCCAGATATTTATGTCTTTGGCTTCCAGCAGTGCACAAGCTCTTTAAGAGCAGAAATAGTTTCCTTTCATTTGCCGTCTCTAAATTCTGGCCTAGTCTCAATTACATGGAAGTTTAACAGCTATCTGGAAGCTGCCTGGCATGGTGGCACACGCCTTCAATCCCAGCACTCAGGAGGCAGAGGCAGGCGAGTCTCTGTGGGTTTGAGGCCAGCCTGGTTGGTCTACAGAGTGAGTTTTGGGACAGCCAAGCTACACTGAGTGTCTGGAAGGAAAAAGAAAAGCTGCCTGAAAGCCAGGCTTGGTGACACAGCCTGACAGCTGTCAGGATGCCTAGGCAGAGGGACTCAGAGTTCCAGGCCAGGACCACACATAACAAGACCAAGGGAACTAGTGATTTGAAGGTGTAGCTCAGTGGAAGAATGTAGACGAGAGACAAGGCTAGACACGTCCTGTGGGGGCTAGCTAGAGAAAGGCCTTGAGATTTTGTTGGATTTTGTTGTTTAGCCCAAGAGGAGCCATAGAAGTTGCTGAGCCAGCTAGAGGGTTAATCAGATTCATTTTTCTAGATGGCAAGGGAAAGATACGTGGACAGGAAAAAGGAAGAGCAATTAACTGAACAGTTAGCCCAGATGAGAGATAGTAAGTGTGGTGTTCGTGGGCAGGACTGTGAGAATGTGTGTGAGTTTTGTTTATTTATTAATTGTTGGAGGTCTGCTAGGGATCCAGTCTAGGGCTCTGCACATGCTAGGCAAACACTGCACCACGGAGCCACAAATGTAGCCCCATCCAGATTTATTTATTTTATTGTTAACCAGGTCTCATTATGTAGCTTGATTGGCTTCACACTCAGAAATCCCCCTGCCTCTGCTTTCCAAGTGCTGAGATTAAAGATGTGTACTGTCACCAGGCGGTGGTGACACACACCTTTGAGCCCAGCATTCAGAAGGCAGATGCAGGGGGATCTCTGAGTTTGAGGCCAGCCTGGTCTATACAGCAAGTTCTAGAACAGCCAGGGCTACACAGAGAAACCCTGTCTCAAAAAAAAAAACAAGAAAAAGAAAGGTACACTACCATACCTGGCTCAGCTTTATTATTTTATTTTAAGTTTATTTTTAGTGTTTTCTTGCATGTTTATCTGTGTGCCGTGGGGGTGCCTGGTGCCCACAGAATTCAGAAAAGGGTTTTGGATCACCAAGAACTAGAGTTACGGATGGTTGTGAACCACTTTGTGGGTGTTGGGAATTGGTCCCCCTCTGCAAGAGCAGCTAGTGCTTTTAACTATTAAAACCATCTCTCCAGCCCCTCAGCTTTAACTATTAATAATTAATTTATTGTTATTATTTAATTGTTAGCTTTAAATACTAGTAGCTTGTTCTGTTTCGTTTGAGACAAAGTCCCTGGGAACTCAAGCTAGCTTCAGACTCAAGTAACCGAAAATGACCTTGATGTTAAGGTCTTCTTAGCTGCCGCTAGAGAGCTGGGATAGGAGGCTTTTGCCACCACTCCTGTTTGGTGGCCTTAAATGAAAGGGTTGTAGGTTGTTTTTCTTTTTGTTTTCTGCTGCAATAAGTTTTAAAAATGTGAAGGTGTCCTAAGACTAGCAAATAGGAAAATGGTAAAACACGATTAACATCAGCCTTTATGGTTGAGCTGGTATGTTATGGAGTCAAAGACTTGTACAACGACTTAAAATGTTTGCGTTGGTGGCTTGGGAAGATGGCTCAGTTGGTGCAGGCATGGAACAGTGCAGCAGCCTTTGGGCTTCGCTGAAGTGCACATATCCCCACCACCATACCAATGACAAAAGTCCGAGATCCCCAGCCAGGCTTGGTTTGACATTAGCTTGGCCTACATTGTAAAAAAGAAGACAAAAAGTTTGAGATGCTATATAAGATTGGTGGATTTAGCCAGGCGGTGGTGGCGCACACCTTTAATCCCAGCACTCGGGAGGCAGAGNGACAGGCTCCAAAGCTATAGAGAAACCCTGTCTCGAAAAAACAAAACAAAACAAAAAAAGATTGGTAGATTTTACTGACAGTCATTCATTTTGGGTGTTTTTTGGGTTTTGTTTGTTTTTTTTTAAGATGGAACAGATTAAGCGTACAAACCGCCTTTATACTAACGACTCCATCTTCCTGAAGAAAACTCTGTACATCCCCATCCTGACAGAGCCCAGAGACCTGTTTAATGGTTTGGGTTCTGAGGAGGAAAATGATGGAGAGGAGGAGGTACGACCCAGGAAGGATGGCGCTGGTTCACTTTCAGGGAAGAGGAAGAATCAAGAGTCAGGTTCAGGCCGGGCCAATGGCGAAGCCCTCCCACTGCACCAGGAAACCTCCACACCCATCCATGACCTTTCTGCCTCTGATTTCCTTAAGAAGCTCGATTCACAGATCAGCCTATCAAAGAAGGCTGCTGCCCAGAAGCTGAGGAAAGGGGAAAGTGGGTGAGTCTCCAGCTGGCCCCTCGAAGGCCCTGCACAAACCCCCTCTCTTTTAGCGAACCACAAACTAATAACAGAATGGCCTGGAAACTGAGGATATCCTTTTCCCCATATGGTTCCGAGGCCGTGAGCAGAGGCCGTGAGCAGAGGCCGTGGCAACTGGAAGGGGGTGAGGCAGTGGGAAAATAGGTTCTGTGGCCTCTGTGTTCTCACAGTTCTCCCTAAGTAAGAACTGTGCAGCAGTGTAAGGACAAGCGGTTTTCCTGGTGACATTGAGACTCTGTCCACCTCATGAAGCAAAGGAAGGCAGCCCCCCACACCTTGCACTGGGTCCATTCTCAGGTTCTCCCTCACTCTGTTGCTCTTTCCTCACCTGCAGGGTCCCTGAGGAGGGCACAGGGCACCACCTCAGCTCCCCTAGGACGCAGCAGCGAGCAGTGCTCGGTCCGGTACCACTGACCCGGACCTCCCGGACCCAAACACTGCGGGATCAGGAGGATGAGATCTTCAAACTCTGATGTCCCCAGACTGATGCGAGAAACAGTCTGGGAAGGAACAGCTGAGCGGGGAGGAGTCTGAGGTGAGGCTCAAAAGCAGAGCTTCCCAGCCTGCCTCATTTCTCTCCGGCCATCTTGCCCAGCTCTTTCTTTGTCAAGATTTCCTCAGCTGGGGACACTTTTTGCCAAGAGTTGGGAATGGGAACAGAACTCTTCCCAGTTCTTGGGCTGAATCTAGCATTGTGCTTTAGATTCAAAGGCTCCTTTACGGCCTTACTGTCCCTTCCACCATTTCCTGGGTTAGAGCATGGAAGCAAAGGACCCCCACCCCCATCTTTAATGACGTTACCTAATTTATTTGGTGCTATATTGAAGTAATATTTATTTGCTATATCTAACTCCTTCTTCCTCTTAACTGAAATAATGTGATTTCTGTATCACTGAAGAGAGGGAAAGCCAGAGCTGGGAGCGGGCTGCTTACCCTTCCTGCCTCCCTAGCGAGCATGCTACTGAGGCCAGGAGAGTCAGTGACACTCACCACAGAGACTGGTGGACTGGACGGGCTGAGTCTTTCCCTGCACTCAAGGTAGGGTCCTAAATGAGCAGTCCCTCTAATTCTTGACAGTTCTTGGCTCTGAGAGGAAGCAGTGGGATGGGGTACTGACAGCCTCCCAGTCCACCCCTTCACCTTCTTCCCTCTCCTGCTTGGCTAAGGGGTGGCTAAGAGGATGTCTTGGGTTTCAGGAGGCAGTTGCAGAGCACACCCCAGCCTGCCTATGTTCCTCACTTCATATCTCTTTGTAATCGGTAGCCCCGATCTGCAGTACAGTGTGTCTTTTGTTCCTTAAGCTGAAGAATAGGCATGGCAGCTCAGTAGTACTGGAGGCTGCCAGGCTTCTGTGGGAACCGGCGAGATGAGTGGTGTTTCTAGTCCTGGCCTCTATGTCCAGCCTGAGTGTGGAGCTGGAGAGATTAAACAGTGACCCCTGCGTGTGTTTTAGTGGTTTTATTTCCCCTGTGCCTCCGCTCCCCCAGCTCCTTCTAGAGACTTTGGAACCCAGCCTCTGGTATGTGTCCAAGGACTCCCTCCAGCTCTAGGAGATCTAGAGGCCTCTGACAGCCACCTTCCTGCTTCTGGCCTTCCGTGAGAACCTTTCTTGGGTTCGCGGAAGAGGAGGATCCCGTTTCGGGCAGTTCTCCTGGGAGAAGCAGATCTGAGTTTCACTTCATCTTCTTCAATCAGCTGTTTCCTTTGCTGGCACGGGATGGGAGAGCCGCCTCAGTCGGCCCATTGCTGCCCTCTGCCAGCAGTTGGGCATCAACAACCTTGGGGGAGAATGAAGCCAGGGATTGAAAAGCGCTTGAGCAGGGTTAGAAAGCCAAAGTCCAGTCAGAGCTTCCCCTCATCCAGCAGCTTCCGGAGCCCGTCACAGATCTTGCCCAGGTGCTGAGTGAAGTCAGGCCCATAGAGGGCTGCCAGCAGGTCAGGGTCAGAGTAGTGATCAAACACGTGCCTGATGCGGTCATGTGACTTGGGGGTGAGGTGGTGCTCCACTAGCTCCAACAGAGTGTCCCGGCACTCTCTGAGCAGGCCCGCTAGCACAGCAGCCTCGAAGGTGAAGTCCACCTCACCAAAGCTGAGCGCAGTCATCGCACCCTGCCGCAGCTTCTGGCGAAAGCGTGTAGCCAGAGCCAGCTCTCCAGGGCCAAAGCAGCCACTGCGGTGCAGCACAGCCACTTTGACAGCCACCTTGATGAGGTCTTTGAGCACCCGCTGTGCCTTGGGCCGGCTGCGTGTGTATTCTTTGGACACACGGTAAAGCTCATCTAACACCTCGCTGCTGGTCTCGTCGATAAAGAGATGAGCCACGGACCGACCAGCCATTTTACTCAGTAGCTTCTTCTCTGCTTGTAGTGCCAGACTCTTTGAGCTGAAGGACTCCATGGTACTGGGTGGGTATGTGGTCAGTCACTAGAAGAGGCCACAGGCGTCCTTAGAGAAAGAGAAAGAAATGGCTTTTCCCCATTTTCTTTGTTTTGGCTGCTTTGTCCTCCCTCTCCCCTGGGGCCCCTCCATCCTGTAAGCCTTGCTTCTGCTTTTCCCTTTTTTTCTATAAACTCAGACTTGTGCCTCTTCAAAACAGCACAGAGGAGAAGCAGGGAGAGCCTTGGCTGGAGGAGCGTGGGGATAATTGTTTTTTTTTAAGATTTATTTATTTATTATGTACAGTGTTCTGCCTGCATACCTACACCCCAGAAGAGGGCACTAGATCTCATATAGATGGCTGTGAGCCACCACGTGGTTGCTGGGAATTGAACTCAGGACCCCTGGAAGAGCAGTCAGTGCTTTTAACCTCTGAGCCATCTCTCCGGCCCGAAAATTGGGTTCTTAGAGTGGGAAACTACTGCCACGATGGAGGGCCTCGTGCCCATTTGGCAGGGAATTTGAACAGATACCAGTTATGGATGCTAACTGTATCCTGCATCAAGAAACAGGCACTACCCTCGTGTCTCCAGGCTTCAGATCAAAAAAGCCCATGTCGGTAGGGTACCATAGAACCTTAAAAGAAGTGAGAATATGCGGGTCTCTAGAATCCTAATAAGAACTCTTGGTGCCAGGTGGTGGTGGCGCACACTTTTAGTCCCAGCACCTGGGAGGCAGAGGCAGGCGGATTTCTGTGAGTTCAAGCCCAGGCTGGTCTACAGAGTGAGTTCCGGAACAGCCAGAGCTGTTAAACAGAGAAATCCTGGGGGGTGGGGGGGAGCACTTGGCATTTTCAGAGGCCTACTGTGTGCAAGTGCTTAATATGAACTGTCTCGGTTTTCCAGTCTCCAGGCTAAGAGAACTTCTTGTTTGTTTGAGACAGGATTTCTCTGTATAGTCAGTCCAGCCTGTCCTGGAACTCACTCTATAGAGCAGGCCTGCCTCTGCCTCCCAAGTGCTGGGATTAAAGGCGTGCACCACCACTGCCCAGCAAGGCTAAGAGAATTTAAGCTACTTGTCCTAGTAAATGAGAAACCGGCTTCAAGGAGCGGGAGAGGTGGCTTGACCCACACACTCATAGGCGACTCACCATTGCCCATAACTCCAGCCTCAGGGGAATCCAACACCTTTGGCCTCCACAGCCACACTCATATACATAATTTAAAATAAAAAAATTGTAAAAAATATTAGGCTACAAGTTAAATAATCTCCCCAAAGCCCCTTCTGTCAAGGAGTGGTACCAACGAGGTGTCAACCCACTGAGGAAGGCTGGGCTGCAGTGGTGGGGTTGGAGCTGAGGCTCTCCTGGTGGTGGAGCCGGTGCCTAAGGCGAGGCCATGGTCCTCCACTGTGCTTCTGCTTGTTTTGCTTCTAACTTCCCCTCCCCTGCTCTGCAGGATGTGGCTGTGACCGCAATGAGGAGCAACCTCACCCTCTCCCCCAAATGAAAATGGGAGTCTGAAGAGGCAGAGAGAGACTAGCCAGGGGGCTTTTTCCCCCAGCTGAACCACTCCACCAGGAATCTGTAGCCTTGATTTGTTCCGGGCTTGCCCTGGGCTCGGTAGGACTGCCCTCCACAGTGGGGGTGATTGCTCCATATGAGCCTTCCTGCCTTCCTGGCCCCCCATTGCCCCTACTGCCATCTCCAGTTAGGTCCCCCTCCTCTCAAGGTCTCTCTGTCTCTGGCCTTCTCTTTCTAGCCTGTATGTCATCCCTGTGACCCCATGACCCCCGAGCCTAGGTAAGCTTTCACTCTGTGCTGCTGTCCTTCCATGCCCTAAACCTCTGTCGTGCCCCACTGTGCACC
Organism: Ellobius talpinus; assembly: GCA_001685095.1. Taxonomy (NCBI): domain Eukaryota; kingdom Metazoa; phylum Chordata; class Mammalia; order Rodentia; family Cricetidae; genus Ellobius; species Ellobius talpinus. The sequence continues at coordinate 2,024 of LOJH01015513.1, read as the reverse complement.
TCCATTCCCTCAGCCTGCACTCAGCCCTCATCCCAAGCCAGGTCTCTCATGCCTTGCCCCATCCGCTACAGTGGTTCTCGTGGGGACTCAAGGATTCCCCAATACAGAAAGGAAGGTCAGGGTAAATGGGTAGGAGTATCCCACACTGTCACCCCAAAACCTGCCCTTCTCTCACAGCCACCCTCTCACCTGCTGGGTGCTGGGTACCAGTCTCGCCTCCGTTGTTCCTGAGAGCTAACAGAATGGAGAAGCTCCTAAGAGGCCCTTTGGTCTAGCCCCACCCAAGCCCCGCCCTCCTACTCTCAACCTCCGGTTCATCATCACTGTCACCAAGAAGGCCCCCGTCTCGAGAGCAACCTAGAAATAAGACAAAGGTCAGAAGGAATGGAATTCTGTAGGAAGCACGGACTCTGAGGTGGGAGGGGCCGATTGCACACCCTCTGCCTCAACTGTTTCTTGCTGCCTAATATTCTTGTACTGAGAACGATGCAGAGTCCGGATTTTTAATGTGGGCGTCGGTGAGGGAAGCGTTGAAGGTCATCGAGTGGTGCGGAAGAACAGCGTTATCACAAGTATCCATCAGGCTCGGGCAGGTAAGATAGGCACAGCCTGTCCTGGCCTCCAGTACGGGCAGGAAGCACGTGCCAGGGTTAAGGCTGCTGAGCCATATGTGACCGGCAGGTGTCAGTATCAAACTAAAACACTAGTGGATCAAGTACAGCGCCTAGCAGCCCTTAGAGGGTTTAGGAAACAAGGGCTCCAGTGAGGCAAAAGTATTTGCCATTAAGAGTCTAGCAGTGGGCCAGGAGGTGGTGGACCAGGCCTTTAATCCCAACACTCGGGAAGCAAAGGCCGGGGGAATCTCTGTGAATTCGAGGCCAGTCTGGTCTACAAGAGGTAGTTCTAGGACAGCCAAGGCTACATAAAGAAACTGTTTTGCCAGGCAGTGGTGACTCATGCCTTTAATCCCAGCACTCAGGAGGCAGAGGCAGGGGGATCACTGAGTTCGAGGCCAGCCTGGTCTATAGAGTGAACTCCAGGGCTGCAAAGTGAAATCCACCCATACCTCCAGCTCCAGGGGCCCAGTGCTCTCTTCTGATAGAGTGTCATGCTACGCATGGTCCTAGACATGTGTTTGGACACACACAAACACTAATCTTTTATGTCTTTTTAAAATTTATTTTTGTGTTTTTTGAAAGATTTATTTATTATGTATATAGTGTTATGTCTTTTTAAAACTTGTTTTGTTTTTAAGATATACTTATTACATATGTAGTGTTCTGTCTGTCTGTCTGCCTACACAGCAGAAGAGGACACCAGATACCATTGCAGATGGTTGTGAGCCACCATGAGGTTGCTCAGAATTGAATTCAGGACCTTTGGAAGGGCAGGTCGTGCTCTTAACCTCTGAGCCATCTCTCCAGGCCCCAGCTTGTCATTTCTTGCACTGCTCTAGCCATGTTGGTGCTTTTGCCTGCTCCAGTGTACCCTGCGGGTTCTGTGGCCGCCTCTTCCTCTGTGTTAGCCTTCACACTTCTGACCCCTCTGCCGAGAACTCTCCCCAACTCCCAGCTGGTGCCCCCCATACACTCCTACTCATCCGGGTGTCAGCCCTCATGCCTCTGCCTTCTGAGTGAATTCTGGGGTTACAGGTGTGTATCACACAGGCTGTCCTCGTTCTCCAGACTGCCTTAGCCTGTGTTCTGTAGTCCTCCAGCAGCACAGAAAGCTCCATGGGAGCAGGTGTGTCAGTGTGAGCCCAGAGGCTGACTGACAATGGGCATCTTCTACTGAAGCTGGGGTTCACCTTTGAGCCCCTGGGATTCTCCTGAGCCTCCTTCCTGTAGGGCACCGAAGCGCCGCCATGTTCTCGCTTGCCGCCGCCATTTGGCGTTTAGCCTTCTCCTTGCCCCTGGGCGTCTCATGCGTCATCTCGAGTGGCGCAATGGGCGTACGTCATCATGTATGGTGCGATCCAGCCTCAAATCATGTGCCGACCCGTATGCTCAGGAGAGACCTAGACC
>LOJH01015512.1:5867-20441 GCA_001685095.1 Ellobius talpinus | reverse complement strand
TGTGTGTGTGTGTGTGTGTGTGTGTGTGTGTGTGTGTGTGTGTGTGTGTATAATCTTTGGGCAAGGCCACTAAGAAAGGATATGGCATTCAAACACATCATCAGTATTGGTGGGTATGGACAGGACATGCTGTGAGAATTCTGAGATTTCCACTAATTAATGCATTGATACAGCTGTATCTGAGGATGTCTTTGCTTATGCGATGAAAAGTGTCTGTAGCTGTGTGTATGTGTATATATTGTAAGCACATGGGGTAAGAGTTATAAAGTGCCAAGGTGGTGGAATGCTAAGATGCACAGAGGAGTATTCTTGAAAAGTGCTAACAGTGAGGACAGAGCCTGGTAAGTGTAGAAAGCCCACACTGAATTGGCTAATAGGGCTAGGTAGGTAGCTGGGGATGTGCCTGTGTACCAGCAGGAAAACCAGCTCATCAGCCCACTTTTTTTCTGTAAATATTTTTATTTACAGTCTGTTTTCATGAAAGTATACATTGTATGTTAAAGATATTTGCCATCATACCTTCCTATCATTTTATATTCCTCTTTCATTAGTTCGCCTCGCTTCGCTAGACAGTTAAAATGTGTGCTTTAATGTGAGCAGTACATGCTTTTATGCATCTATGTAAGATAGATACCACAAATAAGAGAAAGCCTGGTATTTGTCTTTCTGAGATTGGCTTACTTATATAGTTTTCTGCCATAGCATCCATTTTCAAATGTGACTTAGTTCTTTAGAGCTGAAAAAAACCTTGATTTTTATCTGTTGCCTTTCCTTTATTCACTCCTCTGTTCTTGAACACCTAGGTTGGTTCCATGGTTTGGCTACTGTGAATAATGCTGTAATAGGCACTGATGTGCAAACATCTCTGTGATACATTGGTTTTTGAAATCCTTTGGGTAAATACGGTACTCTGGGTTTTTGTTGTTGTTATTGTTTGTTTATTTTGTTTTTGTTTTGAGAAACCATTATCCTGACTCCCACAGTGGCTGGACTAATTTACATTCCCATCAGCAGTATATGAGTTCCCTTTCCATATCTTTACCAGCATTTATTGTTACTTGGTTGTTTTTTTTTTTTTTCAATGACTGCCATTCTAATTAAGATGGAGTCTGAGTATAGTTTTGATTTTTCCCAAGCTTACTCTTGCCACCTTTCTTTGTTATACAGAAGATGTGCGATGGGGTACATTCCCTATAGGCCGAATGCCAGGTCAGACTGACGACCCAACAGAACTTTTGTTGGATAATTATGACACCATGTATCTTTTGGACCAACCTATACTCGAGCAGCGGCTAGAAGCCCCAAAGTCCAGGAGTAGGTGAGTACCTGTGGCAGTGGGCTTTCTCAGCCCTTTGACTGCCTCTGATAGATGAAGAGGAAACAAAAGTGGGTTGGATGAGTCAGTGGTTATGCCCTTGTTAATATTCCTATTTCTTTTCCCTAGTATAGGAAACCAGTGGAATAGCCACACATGATTTGATGCCCCTTCCAGGTTGAGTCCAGTTTGTATGCAAATGCTTCTCTGCATGCATTTGTCTATTGGGCCATTGGAATTGAGAGTCCATTCCTGTTCTGCTTGCTTATTAGATGACTTGAACTCCCCTTCACTTGGGCATTCTGGGGGAGGACTCAAAAATCTAATTGCCCCAGAAGCAGATGAATAGAGGAGGTAGCTGGGGAAGCCAATTGGAAGTGGGATTCCATTATAAGAGGCCCCTTTCTCCTCCAACTAACCTGGCCCTAGGAAAGCTTGGCTTAGTGAGTGCCAGGGCATATAGAGCTGTTGACTTGGCCCATCTTTATAGCCCTCTTCCATTAGTAGTTGGTATACAAAATGCCCACCCTTACTTTGCTCAGCTTCACCCTTGACTTGGCTATGTGTCTTTGGGCAGATTCTTTCTTATTCAACTCTGGACCTTAGTTTCTTTGTAAGTTGTGGGGCTATTATTTCTAAGGCTTTGTAAGGGGTGGGGCTATTATTTCTAAGGTTTTATTTTTTCCAGCTATAGTATTATAACTATAGTACTGGAAAGATGGCTCACTGGTTAAGAGCACTGTCTGGTCTTCCAAAGGTCCTGAGTTCAATTCCCAGCAACCACATGGTGGCTCACAACCATCTGTAGTAAGATCTTGTGCCCTCTTGAGGAAGAGACCTGGTCAGTCATCCTCATCATCATGAAACCCAATATGGACAAGTTTCAACAGAACCGCCATATATGGGCTGTTCATGCATGCTTCAGCATTGCCAGGGAATAATTTTATTTTTCATTCATCCACTGTAACTATAGATCTGCCTGAGTGAAGGCTGATAGCTTAGCTCTCAGTTAGATGGTACCTCATCTAGCTGGAAGGACCTTTGATCCACAGGAATCAGGAACTCAAGAGTGTTTCTGAGGTTAGGGAGACAGAAGATAGTTGTGTACCTCAAGCAGTCTTAAAATATGGAGCGGAGTTGGGTCACATTAACTCTATATCCCAAGCCTCATATTGAGCCCCTTAACTCGCTATTAGATGTGAGAGGGATCCACCCGAATGTCCTTTGGGTCCTAAGCTCTAGGATCTTGGAAAGAGGCTCTACCAAGGCAGCCACTCTGTTATGTTTCTGGAGCTGAGGTGGGACCGCTATCCCTTAATCTCAAGCAATACATGAGATTTAACCTAGTTTATGTACTGCAGTTCTGTGTAATGCTTCACTTGAGAAGTTCTACTCTTCCATTCCTTCCTTTCATGGGCGGGGCAATGGGCAGGGAGCAGAGCCACCTCTGGTTCTCACCTGAAATCATTTGTCAGAGTAGATCCTATCTCTCTCTAAAGACAGGCAGGAAGTTGGCCTTTCCCACAGGCACATACAAGTCAAGTTTCCTTAGCTCCTCCAGAGTTTAGAGCCACCCCTTTCCCTGACTGACTGCCCATTTTCTCTGCAGCACTTTGAGCCTAAGTTGTTGTGGAGGCAGTAACAACTCTAGCAACAGCAGCAGCAGCGGCAACTTGGAGGGCCTTCTCTGGAACCAGGGACAACTGCATGGGCTCAAAGCTGGCCTGCAGCTCTTCTGATGACTGTCCTGATGCAAGTGGCCTTGCAGCCCCGCTATAGTCACAGCTCAGTCCAGAGTCCATCCATGGTACAGACTGAACAACCTGGGAAATAGTTCAGATCAGCTATATCAATTTAGCTTTCCACTGCAATAGAAATTTGAATATTTCCCCAGATTTTCTGTTTTGTTTTGAAAAATAATAAACAGATTTTTTTGTCATGGTGTTTGTGAGATGAGGGTGTGTCTTCTGAGTTAGACAAGTGTAATTCTCCCTTTATTTTGTGGATATTCTATAACAGGTGACATGGTAACAAGGCTTTTAAGTAGAAGCTGGAGCCTGGGGCCTATTAAGTATACCAATTGCTTTCATAACTAAACTGTAGGCATACCTTCTGCCTGACTCCTTAAAACTTATTTCTGCATCGCACCCCTGTAATGTGGGTAAGCCTACATGAAAGCATCAGGGCCCAGAAAAGAGGCATAGCTGGCTCTACAGCCCAGTGAACAACTGGGTCGTGGGGCTTTGTGGGGACAGGAGGTAGCAGGGAGTGGGATCCAGTTTTTCTTTTAGCAAGCAACAAACTGAAAAACCAAGAAAGAGAAAAAGCTGGAAATACGGTATACTTTGTCATTTCTCTGTCATTTGGCTTAGAATAGATACAGTATACTTCTATAGTCATCTTGGAGCTTTAAGATATATCTTAGTGATGTCAGCCCCTGGCCTATGGTCACCCAGTTTTCAGTCACCTTACCTCATAGTGCCTATTCTCCATCAGACCCTAGTTGCCAGGAAACATAGGCAGAACCTTTAGCCTGATGAGGAAGGACAGAGTTACTTAGGCTTCTTCCAAGTACCTTAAGGTGTTTCTATAAATAGCTGTTTCAAGAAATGTTAAAACTTTATGTTGGAAATGCTGTTTCAGAACCCAGTCAGTGTGTTTTGTACCCTGCCTACCCCCAAGCCACTCCAAGCTGCAGATGGTACCCAGAGCCTCAGCCATGGCAAACAAATATTTTCATCACTGAACTTCAACAAGGGTTCTAATTTGACCTTAAGGGAGTGTATATCACCTAAAAGAATACTATATAAATATTATATAAATATATGCATATATAGTGCATGCGTAATTATGTATATGTACATATATACATTTATGTGTATGATATATACATACAGACATATCTTGATCTGATATATTGCTTTTCAAGGGAGCTAGTCTAGTTTTTGTTAGTCTTAAAAGCAGTCCATGAGTCCACCAGCACAACAAACTTTACCATGTAACCATATAGGTGTTGATAAAGCATCCTTGTGCATTGGTTAATACAGAGGTTTTTTTTCTCCCCAATGTTGCTCTCCTCACAAAGGCAAGGGCTAAAGGTTTTCTAGCATATTGGAAAGTCAAAGCCTGAAAGATCACCAAGAACGATCTAGATTAAATGTGAAGAAGGGACTTGAAAATATGTGGTTACATATTCCATGGTCTAAAGGTGCATTTTTTTTCTTTTTTTATTTTTAATTTTTTTATTAAAATTTTCCACCTCCTCCCCTCCCCCTAAGATGCATATTTATAGTCCTAGTCTACATCAGACTAGCTCACTTTACTGCATATGTTTTGGGGCTTACATGATATTGCTTTTTAAAGATTAGATTTTTCTGCCTAGAAAAAGGTTTGAAAGTAATAGTTCTTGTTTGGTTCCTCCTGCCTCCCTACAATGTATGTACACACACCTTTTTACCTATTTTTTCAAATATCTTGAGATTCTTTTTCTCTTAGGCCCCTAACCTAGTCCACATCCCCCTTTAAGTGTATTGAGATACTGAGACAGACAAAAGAGAAGTGATTTACCCTTGGTCAGAGAGAGCAGTTGCTAGGTTGGTGTAGATCAAGTGTTTTTTTGAACATCATCTGGAATCATTATGGATGACGATTATTAGACCCCACTCCTGATGTGAATCTATGGTTTTGACCTAGATGGGAGTTTGAGATGCACTGCTTGACAAGAAAAAGTTGCCTAATGACACAGGTTCCAGGCATTTCCCAGTACTTAATTGGAGCAACCTTGGGCAAATCATCCCATTTTCTTAATCTGCAGGATAGTTACCTCAGAAATTTATAAAGATTGTGCATAACAGGACAGATTAGAAAATGCTTTTGAGGATCTGGGGAGATGGATTAATAGATAAGAATGCTGGAGGATCTGAGTTCAAATCTCAGCAACTACATAAAACACAAAGCATGGTTGTGCATGCCTGTAACCCTAGTATTAAAGGAAATGACAGCTGTGTTCCAAGAGCTTTTTAGGCAGCCAGCTTAGCCAAAATGGTGAGATTTCAGTTCACTGAGAGATCCTGTCTCAAGGCGCGGTAAGGTAAAAAAAACATTAAAGGAAAACACTCAAGGTTTTCTGGTGTCCACATGTATGCACACAGGTGTATGGTCTCCATACATGTGCATGTATCATATAGATACTATGTACAATACGTTTTCTGAAAGAAAAAGAACATTGGTAACCCACTTCAAATTCCACATGGGGTTTTGTCTCCTAAGAATATAAAACTGTCTGGTACATGACAGGCCCTCAATAAATGTTTACTGAATGAAGTGTTTTTCTGAAGCATTTGTTTTATATATGCAAATAGTGGGTATACACGAACTTTTCTCAAAAAAGAAAGAACAAGAAAATGATTTTCCCGAGTACATCTGTAGTCAAAGTACTTGAAAGGCAAAGTCAGAAGAACTGAGAAGTCATGACCATTTACAAATTGTATGTGTGTATAAAGTTCAAGTCCAGCCTGAGGCATGTAACAAGACTCTCATCATGCCAAGGGCTGAGAATGTAGCTCAAGGGTAGAATGCTTACGTAGCATTTGTAAGGCTGAGTTTGATTGATAGAACCATAAGAAACAAACACAAAAAATTAGACAGCTTTGGTAAATTTCTGATGAACTCTGAGGGACAGCTGGGGATGTGTCCTATTGTTTATTTAACAATGCAGATTGAAAGGTCATAGTTTACTATTATAGGGACAAATTGGAGTGTGTGTGCATTGACTTTGACTTTTGTTGCTGATGTTCTTAAAGAGCCATTAGTGATTAGTAGACAAATAGTTTATGCAGTAAATGGGTTTACAGTTCATTGTTGTCAACAATACAGCATTTTCATCACAACTACAGGAGAAGTTGTAAGTACATTCATGCTAGTGAGAATATTGTATAAAGCACTGCACATGCATCCTAAGAGCAGACAAAACTGGAGAAGGGCTATATTTTCACTCATCTCAGGCTGGCTCTGTATTTTGTCATTGAGACTTACATTATGTTTGGGTCAAATAAGAAACCCAAAGTGGTTTTATAAAAAGTTTACAACCATTAAACAATACTGTTTAATCCCACAAATGGATAAAACAAATTACTATAGCTCAATGATACACAAACCAGGACTAAAAATAGTCAATCTGCCTATGTGTATAGCTAGCTATAATACAATAGATATCAAATATGCTGAGTCTTCACTGAGGCATTGACTACTTTAGACAAGTTGTATGAAAACTAACACTGGTGCTGTTTTGGTCAATTGAAGATTATACACTCCTCAGTTTCATATCCGAAGAGAAGCAAACTAGGAGGAGGAAGAGGTTTATTAGGAGACCTCAGCAGGGAGGGCTCTTTGGACAACTTGGCATTACTTTCCCTCTGCAAATCCAAACCTAGTTTACAGAACAAAACAAACTATTGAAATTGTCCCTCCAAGGCATTTGTACAAAGCTGCACACGTAGAGCACAGATAGAATGTTAGCTGAGAGCCTCTTCACAATGAACTGTCCCATGTTAGAAGGAAGCTGTAACAAAGATTAATAGATATTAATGGTTGAATTATTATACAAAGGTTATTTCAAAATGAAAAAAATGGATTGCAGAGGAGTAGTCTCTTAGAAACTAGAAGGTTGAGATATTAAGTGGGGGATAAAATCATGCTATATGCTTCATTGCTTAGAAGAAAAGTTTTACAGACCATTTCCATAAATCGTCATTTTCTCCTCCACACCTGGTACCTTAAGTGAGTTCAGGAGTTCCATGTTACCTTGCAAAGGCTCCTTTTTCTGTGAGCTGTCTTATAGAAAGGGTGCCCTGGATTGACCATACCCCTCCAGAGTCACCTTTCTCCTTTAGATGGAAATGAAAACAACAACAATAAGGTCACAGCAAGAAAATGAAAATCAGAAAATCTACAAAGTCTAAGGCCTGAACAGGCACAGGTTTGCTATGAGGTCAGAAAATCAGTGAAGGAATTCAAATTACAAAGCACCTCTTACAGAATCCACTGCTCCTCAAAAACCACATGGAACACTGTGCCTTAACTCCTGCTGTCTACTTGGAGGTAAGTATCCCAGAGGACACACACTTAGCCCCTTGAAGGGCACTAACGAGGTCTTAATGCTCTTCTTTATTTGCTATTTTATAATTATAGACAAAATGGAAACATCAAGAAGTGTGCAGATCTTGATATAAAAAATGTTTCTGTAATGTAAGAACCACACTGGATTAATGCATTCATAATTATACAGCTCCATTAAAGATTCTTACATATGGTTTATTACTATTGACACTTTATAAAAATCCACTTTATAAGGATGTGTTAAATTATTAGGCTAAAGAATCACAATGTTGCAGATTGTACACACAATAGTTGTGCATCTAACAATAAAGAGGCCTTGAAAACTGTATTTGTCTATAAACTACTACTGCCCTTTGGAAATAAAAGCTCCCTCGTTACCCCTGGGCTACTTTCCTGTGACACACAGTGCCACATATATGGTGAAAATTAAGTACTAAACATAGTTTAAGATGAGTTTTGTATATTTGTTTCTATACAATCAGGAGAAGAGAGATACAATTTGTATCAACAAAAGGTCATTTCTGGTTATTTGAGGCATTGCTCTTAGCTGCTTTGGTTCATACACATTTTACGAGGAGAGAAGAATGGCAATCCTTTCTTAGAAAGTAAAAAATACATATGCTATCTTAAAAATTACCCTGCCGGGAGAAGCTTACAATTCTTTAGCATTTTAAACATGAACGAGTTCCAGATAAACTGCAGCTAATCAGATGTATCCTGTGCTTCCCTGTGTACTGGGCAGCTCACGGACACTGCAGAGTCATTGGCCGGAAGATGATCTAACTGGTAGAAAGGCATCAGAATAATCTGAGATTGTCAAATACCCTGATTTAGTCAAGGGGCAGATTTAGAAGGTCCAAGAAGCTGAAGGTATGAAGTGATGCTCGGGTGAGAAAGAGCACTGCAGAGACAACTGTCGGTTTGTATGGACCTACCTGGTAGAAAATACTGTTCCCTTTATCAGTAGACTGGGAATGAAACAACCAGCGGGTCGGAGGACATAACTGGGAAGTTGTGACTAAGGGAATATGGTTTAAGATGTACTATTCATCAACTTTCACAGAGAGAAAGCTGGAAAGCAGCATGGAAGCCATTCAAACCACCAGAAACAACCCTGACTACAGCCTTACGTTCAGAGTGTTTCACAGGAAGAAACATTTATAAGCAGTATTACACCGTCTCATGAAGAAACAAAAGGCCAAGGCCAGGCCTTCTCAACTCTCATGAAAAAGGACTGTAGAAGTTAGTAAGTTCCAGCCTCAGAAATTGTGAGCTGGGCATCGTTCAAAATGTTGAAATATACAATGGATTCAAAAAGGAGGGCTCATTTACTGCAAAACAATGACTGCCTCTTGTAGAGGCGTGTCGCTACAAATGATTCTACCCAGAGTAAGATTCAAACTGCAAATGGTGTTACCTGACCCAAAAGTCATAACCCTCTTTAATATTGACTGCATCTCAGCATTACCTCCCACCCAATGCGCCCACCCTCTCTGCATGGATTCGAAGTGCATAGCAGAGCACTTCCCCTTTGAAAGCTGCTCTTTTGCCACCTAGAAAATACCCTGGTTTTGTTTCCTGAAGGAATTCTGCTCTACCAATGGCTGATCTTATTGCTCAAAGGGTGGACAACAGGAGAGGGTGGTGTACATGATTATGCATGCTCTTTCACGACACTTTGTCCTATAATGTTGAATTGGTCAGAAGTTCCAACTCTGTAATGCCATCCCTCCTGGGATAAGGGAAGTAGATTCTGGTAGTAAGTCCCTTGGTCCTGATCCAGCTCTTTAGCACTTGTGTATAATATACATACATAGTAAGTGTTGAATATGCACTTAGAGTACCTCCTCTATAGAAAACTTCAGCCTGACCCCTAATTTGCTAAGGTGAAGAGATTTGAAAGCTAAGAATGGTTAATAAATGTGGTCAAGCAAAATATATAAAAGAAATACAGCTGCTTTACTCTGGTGCTCAAGAAAGCAAAGTTTCAATGTTGACATGTGATTTCACTTTTGAATCAAATTGAAAATATAAAATGTGACAAAATCATCGAGTTGTATTTGTGATCTATACAGGTGTAAACTATAGACTGTATAGAGCTTACAGTCTTATCACGATAAAAAAGTTGATAGCAGAGATACAAACACATCTCAAACCAAATATATAAATTCATACATGCAGTAGAATTGCTAAGAGGAGGATTCATCTCTATTTTTAGAAGTTTCAAATGGGCCCCTATACTTGGCTAAAGATATTGAATGATCAGATACCCATGCAATAAAATCTGTGGTTACTTTTGTTTTAAATCTCTCTATTACAAAACCCTTAAAGGGTTAATTCACAATACAATCTGATCCTCATGTATTTGCTCTCTAAATTGGATGGATGATCCATACTTTATAATATGGAATATGTGACTAAGCAAACCCTGGTAGCTGGGTGTGGTGGCACACGCCTTCCATCCTAGCACTCGGCAGGCAGAGTGAGTTGAAGGCCAGCCTGGTTGACATAGCAACTTCCTGGAAAGCCTGTGCTCCAAGGAGAGACCCTGTCTCCAAAAACTCAAAAAGAAAACAACAGTAATGAAATTCCTTGGGGTTTCTTGCATTTAGACAAAACCTGGGTTTTGTCCTCCATGACCTCCACACTTCAGTGGAAAAGGACATGGGACATTGGGCCAGAGAACTTTGGGTTGTGTCTTGACTTGGTCATTTACTAGCAGTGTGACCTTGGCAGGTCTGCTAACTTCATCGAGCTTCAGTTTCCGTCTCTATAAAATTAGATGTTACCAAGATCTACCTCACAGAGTTGATATGGAGTAAAATGATATAAACACTCTGTAATTTTAAAAGTACAACACAATTATTAGAATTATAGTATCATGTATTATTAGTATTCGTATTTATGTAAAGGAATAAGTCCTTTGTGTCATGTCAACGTGCAGCCCGAAGTTTGGCAACAATCAAGGCTGCCAATTGCTGTGCATCTGCTGTGTGCGGATTCTTCTCCATCACTGCAAGAACAATGTTAGACGGGAAGATGTTGCAGAGGTTCTTGTACGTCTGATATTGGTGCTCTGGTATCACATGCTCCCTGGCATCGTTGCACATTCCAACCCAAGGATTCCTCCAAAGCTGCTCCATTTTTTCAGGCATGCTCCTTACCATGACTGGTTCATAAGATGGTTGCATGAGGCTGTTACCTAAGGGATAGGAGTGGTATCCATAGGAGTCAGCTGTACAGGGCAATGGGTCCCAACTAGCATGCTGTTCCCTGCACAGAGGGGGCCGCCGTTGCCTCATGGGGTTGCTGTCATAGAGGCGGGAGTCAGAAATGCTATCCATTCGCGTCATCACCAGAGCACGGCCTGGCTGGGAGGCTCCCACAGGATGGAGATTGGGAGGCATGGTGTAGTCTCCAGGACAGCTAGAGTGTGCTCCAGTTGCTGAGTTCTGGGCATGCACAGCTAAGTGAGGGACTGACTGCTTGTGTGGTACTTGCTTGGAATCTTCTGAACCGTAACTTTGCACTCTCACTAAGGCTTCATGGTAACCATGGGAAAACGGCTGAAGATGGTTGTGAGATACTGAGCGGTGCAGCTTCAAAGTGCCTTCAGGATGAGCATCAGCTACAGCCAAGTACAAGTTGTTGTAAGAGGAATAGTTGTCATTCCTGGTATGGCTCATGTGACTGTCGGTACAGAGGCTGGGATTCCGAACATATAACCCCTGGTTTGCTTCAGTCATATAGTACTCATGATTATGCATGCTGTTCATGCTCACTTTGGAGAAGTCGCTTAACACTGAATTGTAGTCATGGTCCCCCATCGTCTCAAACTTTGGGTATTGCTCAGTATAGTTAATAGGAGTGCCATGGCTGTTGGTAACCAAGATGGGGGGGTATTGCATGCTGACCATATGCTCCAAAGAGGCCTTTTGATGGGGGAAATGGGAGGACCCTGGCACTGGGCTGCTGGCTGAACGGGTGTTGAGTGCACCCACTGCATGGCTTTTGGGGGGAGGGATTGTAGGAACACTTAAAGCGGTCACAAGTGAAGGGACAGAACTGGCCTCAGGTTTACGCGCAATGGACAACCACTCTTCAGGTTCCGCAGCCACAGACCGGATGCTGGGATCTGATTGGCGCTTGGAGGCCACACGTTTGACCTCAGAGGTTATCTCACCTTTGGCAGTAGACATCCCTGCACCACACTTGGCCAGGGTGTCTTCGCTCATTATTTTCACTGTGGACAGTTTGGCACTGATGCGGAGCTCATCAGCCACCGAACGCTGGGGCTGGTTGGCCCGCTCCGGATGATAGTATTTGCACTTGTGGCCGTAGGTGCATTTTTTGCCTGAAAAATAATGCCTTGGGGTAAGATTCTCTCTCATAGTGGTGTGACCCTCTGTGCCAGAAATTGTCCTAACATTCTGGTCACTCAGGTTAGGGTTAGACTGTTCGGGGTTAAGGCAGAAAATTAATTCTCCACAAAGATGAGAGACAGACAACATCAAGGAGTCGGCACAGACTGTGAGGGAGAGGGAGTGAGTGGAAAGCTTCGGAGGAAACTGCAGGGTAAGAGCTAATAGCTGAGCAGTTGACTAGCCTGAGGTTTCTGGTGATAGCCAACCTTTCTTGGGCACAGAAAGCAGACTGACGCAATGCGGAAATTTCGCGCACGTTTGGAGGCCAGTGAGAAGTGGGTTTCAACGCCAGCTATGTCCTTTACTGACTGTGATCTGGCCAAGTGACTCTTTTCTAAGGCTCATTTTCCTCTTTGGTAAAAAGGTTCATAACCAAGCCTATAGTACAGGATTCTGGTAAAGATGAAATGAGACAACACACATGAACATACTCTGATTTGAACATGATTCGCAGACAAAAAACAAAAACACACCCACCCCTCAACAAGTGATTCTTCAACAAATGCAGGCACCCTAAATAGCCCCAGACCCAGCAGTTCATTTTGCTCTGTGAGGCTCACAGACTTTGGTAAGAGCACAAGAACACTTAAAAAAAAACCCTGTACTTTAGAAGTACAAATGAAAATGAAATTTGGAGGCAACTGAAGCGCAAATTAGAGGAAAGATGGTATAATTAGTTGACAGAGGGTATAGTCACCTGCCTGGGAAACATGACCTTGTTTAGGGTCAACCCTCTGGAGCTCCCCCTTCTGCTTCCTGAGGCTATATAATTTCTGCTCGTCCTTACTCCTAGCAACACCACTCAGGATTTGGGCATCTGGAGCACATTTTCACAAGGGACAGCGTGCTATGTTAAGTGACAGCTAATCTCCTCTTCAATTTGAGTTACCTTTTCCTTGTGCAGTTTCTAAGCTGTTTCTCCATGTACCTAGCTAGGAGTACATAAAGACCCAGTTTCATTCACGGAAAGTGGACGTGCCAAGATTTCTCACTTGAAAGAAAAATGTGGAAAGGAAAAGCATTCCAAGAATCTGTATGTTTCCCTTTGTACAGAACTTAACTCTGTCTGGACGTACTCACCATAAGGACATGGTTGCTTTTTATGCTCAGGAACAACAGGTCTCTTTCTTAAGAAATTCTCAAGGCTTGGACCATGGCGTCCTAAAGGGTCATCGGGAGGCATGAATCTGAAAGCAAGCCACCGAGAGGTGAATTGTTTCCTTCTGTCACCAGCATGCTTGTAAGGGTTCAGGCCCACCTTCTCCCCTGCCCGCCCCATTGTCACAGCATTCTAATTGTGCTTTCTACCCCTCAGCTGTCTAATGGCAAGCCATTGTTTCTTCCCTTTCTTTCTACTTGATCACACAGAAAGGATGATCTCCATGTGCATCCTTCTTTCATGGTCTGTATACACCAGTCATGCTGCTATGAATGGCATCTCCCCTGTACACCAGCCACTTTCATACCTTCGTAGATTTTCCCATAGTGTTC
This sequence comes from Ellobius talpinus, assembly GCA_001685095.1. Lineage (NCBI taxonomy): Eukaryota > Metazoa > Chordata > Mammalia > Rodentia > Cricetidae > Ellobius > Ellobius talpinus. Next base: position 7,094 of record LOJH01015512.1, on the reverse strand, counting down.
CTTTCACATGTCATACCCAGCAGCCTGCTTTATTCTGTAGAATTCATTTCAAGAGATAGAGCAACTTTTAGCATCCTGCCATTATTTTCTCTCTCCCCTATCTCTACCCTTCTTCTCCTATTCTTTAAGTCCCTTGAGGGTGAGTCCTGCTTCCTATTCAATCTTTTATCTTTGTAGCCACCAGCAGAATTCACGGTATAGAGTAAGTGTTCAGAATATGTTAATTGAAATGTAATGCATTATTCCTGGAAACTTGTGATGAACTCTTTAGAGTTTACTAGAAAGAAACTCACTTATCATTCACAAAAGAATACATCAGCAACCGCTCCTCTATAAACTTCTTCCATTCTGGCTTTTCAACTTGAAGGTCTCGGTAGTTATCATTGGACACAATGATGCCATCAGAATCAAAAGCCAATTTGACTATGAACCGGTCATCATAGCAGACCACCCTTCTGCCTTGGACCCTTCGGGATGGTGTGAAGACGAGAATCTTTTCCTTCTCCAGTTTACGTAGAATATCTTGATCTATCAAAATATGTTTATGCCACATAGTAGAAAACATTTTTGGAAATGAACCATGTTATCACCATATTATCAAAACAAAAGATAGTACTAGATAAATCTTTTATTTGTACTTGGAGAATAAGTGTGCTACTTTTCTAGCTGTGACATCAAATAGAATTGTGCTTCATGGTTTTCTAAATTGAAGTTTTTATTTAACTATCACATACCACAAAACAAGCATGGTTTCATAATGGATCACTTTATAAAGATACACTTACTAAATATATTTTAAGCAGATTTAACTTAGAAAAGCAATTATCTAAATTGAGACCATCTGCCTCTCTCCAAACTATCTTTTTATCTTTGACTCTAGAGGAAAATATTTTTTTTATTTGAAATAGTACCTGTAATTGGTGCATCAGGGCGGGATTGCTCCTTTCTCCATGCTGGTACAAATACAGTGATATCTTTATGGCCTTTGTCTAGAAACCAATCCACAGCAAGTTGTATTCCTCTGCAGGAGAATTCTTCTTTATTCCCATGGCTTCCGAAACAATACAGAACAAGAGAGAAAAGGATCAATAATAGACAGCAAAAAGAAACACCCCACCAGCCCTTTGCGTAGTACTGAGATTAATGACAAACATTTTTCTTTTTTGTAAAAGGTTACACTATCTATCTATCTATCTATCTATCTATCTATCTATCTATCTATCTATC
>LOJH01015511.1:12279-23397 GCA_001685095.1 Ellobius talpinus | reverse complement strand
ATACATAGATACATAGATACATAGATACATAGATACATAGATAAATAAATAAAATTATTTAAAAAGAAAGGAAAAAAGATAAAAATAATATCAGGAAATTTGCAGGCAAATGGATGGATGTAGAAAAAAAAACCTGAGTGAGACAACCCAGACACAGAAAAACAAAAACAAAGACGATATGTACTCACTCATAAGTGGATACTAGATGTAAAGCAAAGGATAACCAGAATACAATCCATAGCTCAACAAAAGCTAAAACCTTCATCTAGTAAATGGTGGTACCAGAAGCAGAGATTCACAACCAAGCACCAGGTCGACCTCTGGGAATCCAGTCAAAGACAGGGAGGAGGGAAGATCTGAGCAAGGGAGGTCAAGACCATGAGGAGGAAATCTCCAGTGACAGCTGAACCAAGCTTGTGAGAACTAACAAATTCCAGACCAACAGCTGTGACCCTCTTTGGGATAGAACTAAACAGTTGTTTAGCTTTGTCTATTCGAAGGGCCCCGGGCAATAGGAACACGATCTATGCCTGATGCAAAAGGTATCTTTTGGGGGTTTATTTCCTAAGATGGAATGCCATGCTTAACCTTAATGCAGAAGGGAGGGGCATGTTAATGCCTCAACTTAATGTTCTGCTTTGTTAACTCTTCATGGGAGGCCGTTCCATTTGGGAGGAGTGGATGAGAAGTGGGTTACTAGGGAGGTAAGAGGGACATGAGGGATTAGACGGGGAACTATGTTTGGAATGTAAAATGAAATTTATATGTATATAAGTTAAATGGAAGTTTATGTAAATTTCACAATTGAAAACAGCTTTGCTCCCTTTTATTCATTGTATCTGGATCTTTACTTGGGTAATCAAAAACAGTCCACCTTCTGGTTAGGCCCCTGTAGTCGGAGACTCTGCCACACAGTACACAAAGGCAGAATTCTTAGGAATTTATTAAAACAGTCTTTGAGCCTCTGTGAGTATTCATATGCAAATAAATGAGAACTACCATGACTTCCCCAAGAATCGATTTTGAATTTATATGTAATATTTATTTTAATATCTTTTAATAAAATATGGCTATATATTTTAAATGTGTCACATACTTATGACAGAACCTTAATCACTTTGTCCTTCATTTTGATATTTTTAAAATTTTTAATAAGATATATTATGTTTACATTATTTCCTCTCCTCCAGCTCTTTCAAGATACACTCGGCCATTCCTATCTGGAAGGAAGGATACACCAACAAAAACAAAAGAAGCACATAGAATTAGGAAGAACCTTTTGTTCTGGCCAACTTCACCTGAGGCCTGCTCCATTTGTTCTTGATATACTTATCTCAATGCATTGGAGAAAACTAACATGCCAGCCCACCTCCCCTGCTCCAAGCTGATATTAAATGAAAAAAAAAATAGTGCTTAGGATATTATGCTCACTCCACTTTCCTGGTACAACGATTTTTATCAAGCTTAAACTTGTGCAGTTATTTTATGTGCTGTCACAGTCTCCATGAATTCACACCTGCATCAGTCCATTGTATCTGGAAAATGCTGTTTCCTTCGAGTCAATCACCATCTCCGACAAACTCTCTGCCTCTTTCTGCGCAAAAATCCCTGAGCATTGAAGGGAGGGTTGTCGTGTAGACATGCCATTTAGGGCTGAATGCTGTGAAGTCACTCGAACATTGCCCTGTTGTGGGATCTGTTTGTTACCATTTATTGCACAAAGACACTGCTCTTTATGATATAATATTAATTATATAATATTAATATATTTATAATATATTAATATAATAAAATTATATTATATTAATAATAATAGTGAACTCCCCCTAGGGTCCATGACATAGCCAGTCTCAGGATCGTGGAGTCATTACCAATATGGTTTCTATCTCATACCAACTCAATCCCACAACAATTAAAATTATTTTAAAAAATTAAAAATATATGTCCACTATGATTAAATTGACTTAACCCCAGAGATTAAGGGGTGATTGTATGTATGAATGCCGATAAGTGTGTTCAAGCACATAGACAGATTACAAGGGAAAAAACATATGATCGTCTCATTAGATGCTGAATGTGCCTTTAACAAAATCTAACACCCTTCTAGGGTAAGAGTCCTGGAGAAATTATGGCTGTAAGGGACAATTCTCCACATAATAAAAACAGTTTACAGGAAACCAATATCCAGCAACATTGTAAAAGGAAAAAAAAAAACTTACTTTTACAATTTTGACAGCATAATATTATCTTTTCAAGAAATTATAAAATGAAATAACAATATAAATATTTAGTGATACGTTTTCTAATTTAAATTCACTTTGTGCTTAAAGTTTATGATAGTAATAATTGTTAACTATATATTAAATATTAAATACCTTAATGATATTGATATTATGAAAGGACAATACATTCAGTGACCATAAAGAAATATTCACAAGTATTTTTTGTTAGCAGATTATATGTATAAAATAGTGATTTGATTATATTTTATTCATGTATGTAGCAAAATGATTATTTTCCCTTCTTTAACCTCTCATCACATCTTGCTCATTTCCTGTTGCCTTTCTGCCCCCGGTTACTCCCATTTTATATTCCTCTTCTTTGTTTAACTTTCTATTTACATCTTAGACAAAACAGGTTATATGTGTTTTTATAGAACTGTCTATTTCATTTCAAACTATTCTCCTAAATTCCATCCATCCTCCTGCAAAGGACGAAATTTCCTTCATTGTAAACCAGTATTCTCCATTGTTGTGCATACACAGTTTTCTGTATCCACTCATCCTCTGATAGGCACTTAGGCTCCTTCCCAAATGTAGGTTTAACTATCTCTACTACGACTGTATTTGATTTTTTTGAGTTGGTATAGTTTGATCACTGTCATGTTATACTTTTTGAGACAAATCACTATTGACTTCTAGAGTGGGAAAACAAATTTTTCTCCCAGCAAATATTTATGAAAGTTTGTTTCCCCCTAAATCTGTATTCTTGTCAAAATTTGTTGTAGTGTTTTCTTGATGATAGCCATTCTGAAAGGCATAAAATAGAATCCTAATGTAATTTTGATTGCTGAAAATGTGAACATTATATCCTTAACCATCCTGGAAAAGCAGGAGAAAATTACTTTCAAATTCCATCTCATTCAGCCAGAATGACTATCGTCAAAAACACATCCAACTATAAATGATGGTAAGAGTATAAGTGTATGTGAAAATTAATGCTTATATACTGTTGGTGGAAATGCAAATTAGTCTAGCTACAATCGAAATTGGTTTTGAAGATGCTTAAGAAAGAAAAATCAAAGCAAAGCAACAGCAAATTCCTATAAGAAACAACTCTATATCTCCTGCCTTGGTACTTCTCCAAAAGAAATATATATTTTCCATTGTGTAAACACACACACACATACATACATACAATGGAGTTTTCATCATTAAACAGAACACAATTATGCCATTTTCTTTAAGGAGGATGGAACAGGAGATCTTCCTTCTATGGGGCAAAAGACCGACTAAGAATTCCAAATATCATGTTTGGTGTCCTATAGATGATATGGGTTAATAAACAATAGTAAGATATAAGAAGCATATTTGAGGAGAACAGAGGCACAGTGGGAGGGAGTAAAGGGAACATGCAGAACACCTCTGTACTTCTGTCTAACAGTTTAAATTAGGAACACTTTATACTCCAGGAATAAACTGTTACCTTAGGATGGCTCTGTTATAATCATGTTTTGAATTTTCATGTGAATTTTAGTCATATTTTGTATATTTTTGAAACTTGTCATAATTTTGAAGCATACATATTTGAGAATGTAAATATCTTTTGGCAGTATGTCTTTTAAGCATTGTCAATTCAGTCCTTTAATGGACTTGTTTAGTCTTTTCAACTTGTAGTTTTTTTATATTCTACAGTTTGTTTCTTTAGTGTGTCCCAATTTCAACTACACAGACCTTAACAACCTCAGCTATGTTTCTTACTGCTTTTATTATTTGTTTGTTTTACTTTAAATACCCTATTGTGTAACCCAGAGTGTTCTCAACCTCATTATTTAGAGAAAAATTGGTCCATAATTTCTCCCATATCCTCCTTTGGAGTACTGGTGCCATGCTCTACTATATTCTGTTTGTTTTGTTAGAAATGGTGACAATTTAACTGCTTCGTTTTTATTTTTGTTTTTCTTTTCAGCTTTTGATATTACTGCTGATTGTATTGTTTTCCAGACACATTTTTTCCCAGTGTAGTCCCTGTCAATATGCCAAAAAGTTACTGGATTTTTTTAAGTTGACTTTTGCAGTATGCTGTTTTGATGAAAGTGTTCATGAGATTTTAGAGTTTGCCAGAAAAGTTTTTAATGGTGTTACAAGTATAGGACCTCATTTTTTTCAAACACAGCTTTCACTCTTTTTTTAAATTATTTACATCCCTATGGCTAAGATTTTAATTATTTTACTTAATATAAATGACTGTATATACTCAATCCTGAACTTGAAGAAAATGCTTTTAGATTTTTCCTACTTAGCAAATATTGGATTTTTTTGTTTTCTCGCATTATATTGAGATATGATACCTATAGTTCTAATTTCTTCAGGGCTCTTATGCAATGCAAGAGGATGAATTTTCCCATTTGAAATAACAATGCTGTTTTGAGTTAGAATCTAAATCTTATGGTGTCTTTAGTAATTTTCACAAGTTGAAAAAGAATGTATTTACCTTATTATTGGCAAATATTGATCAATAAATATCACAGTGATTCTAAATAGACCATTAAGAATTTATGTTGTTCTATCTATAAATCATTAATGTATATTTTTAAATTATTTTTCTACCTACTTTCTTGCCAATTTGTCATCTACTTATATAATGAGCATCATATTCTGTGTTAATGATGTACTTGATCTTGGTATTGAATGAGTAGTGAAGTAGAAAAGTCTGGTAGGCATTACGGGAGGGGAAATACATGTTCAAAATATATGGAAAATATGACTGAATTTTAAAGAGAAGAAAAGACCAATGATGTCTCAGTGCCTAAAATCACTCAATGTTAAGGCAGCAGACCAGAGTTGAAGTCAGAATCTACCCATTTGGAAAGAGAGATCAATTCTCCTGAGTTCTGACCACCAATCTTGTATTGCTGCTCAAAACTCAGGGTTACACACGCTCAATAAATAAATGGAATTTAATTTAAAACTGTGACCTTTATAGTAGTGTGTAGAGTAGTAAATCCATCATATTATAAGTAGAGCCAGAACAAAGCAACTATGTATAACCTTTTATGATATGGAACATATTTTATGGAAGCATTTCTGGAACAATTAAAGCACTTTAAAGTTAAATATCAAGAATCGAAGTTTGTATTTACTTTACAGAGTGAGTATCTAAAACAAAGAGGCATTTAAAGGCTATTTGATGCTCAAACTGAGTGAAATATAGTAAGTGCTGAAGACTGAACATTGTTGTGACTCGCCATGAAAAGATAAAGGATTTAGTCATTAACTATGAACTGATCATGATTTTACATCATCAGAGCTATTTTCAGAAAACCAACGTAACAACGTTGATAAGAATGATAAGAAACAAAGTGTCACATCACAGGATTAATTGGAGTGGATCAGGATGGATATAGGGAAATATAAGCCACAGGATTACCTATAGGCAGAGATTTCATCAAACACATTTGTTAAAATATCTTTGATATTTAGATGACCTAAAATGTACATATGAGTCAAAGAAGAAATCAAGATTTCTTGGTTGACTCTAACTATGATTTAAATGTGAAAAGGTGTGATTATAACATTTCCAAAAATAATTCATTTTAATTTCTATGTTGATGTGAAAATAATTTTAGAAGTGAAATAATTTATAGAAGACATATGACGCACGTACATGTAGTCTTGAGACTACTATTCAAAAATCTTTCTTGGTTCGAGCACTAAATTTTGATGTTGACTTCTCTATTTCCTCAATGAACCAGTATTTCCATTTCTCTTTAGGAGAATTATCATACAATAGTAGTGAGTATTTCTTGTTTGTTTGTGTTTGTTTTGGCAGTGCTTGGGATTGTACCTGGGGCCTTGTATACAGCATACTAGGCAGGTAATTACACTAGGCAGTATCTACATCTAATTTCTTTAAAAATATTTTCATATGCTTCAGCTAAGTTGTGCTTGCTCTACAACTCACTAGCAATTCTGCTACTTCAGGAATGGAAAGAAAAGCAGACCTGTGTCTTCACCTTTAAATTTCAAATCCTTTTCCTCCTTCTTTCCAGATCCTCCCGACATCACCATCTACCAAAGTTCATATTTCTTCCTACTCACGCTCAAAAATAAAAGGACAAAACAAACAAATAGATAACAATATGAAAACAAAAATAAAACATTTTTAAAGGATATTACTTTTACGTGGTAGATGGCCAGTTATCAGTTTGATTTGTGACAAAGGTTTCCTTACATAGAGACCTTTATACTGACAGGTGACATATGTTCACTAAGTCCTCATTATTTTTCAAACATTGGGAGGCAAGCATTGCATTCTCCCTACATCTGTGGAAAATGTAGTCTGGTATAGACCCTGCTTGTTCATATAGTAGACAAAATTCTAAGACACTACCCTATAAGAAGTGAATTCGATGATTCATTTTTACTTATAGATTCTCCACCTGATACAGCAGAACTTTGACCCTAGGTCAAGGGAAGCCTGTTTATGTAGTCAGGTAGAAACTGATTGTGAATGACAGCAAGGGAAAGGGTATAGGTCATTTTGAGTTCACAGGTCAACATAATTGTCAATTTAAAGAAAGTAGTAGGAAACGGAGTCCCAAACACAGGCAGGATTGATTTCTTTGTCTGCGTTCTGACAGAGGACTGAGCCATGTGGGTGTGGTAGCAACATCTAATGTCTAGGTAGCATCCTTTGTGATAGGCTTCCAATTGGTTAAGTCACTTGCTGAGACATTAAACATATTTCAAAGTGTCTTTGAGTGGGCTCATCTACTTGCGTTAAATTACTTAGTTACATTTGGCTTGTTTCCCTCCACGAATATTTTGACTTAAATGGAGTATGAGAATGCTGCACACAGCTTCTCCTTTCTTTCGTGCCATCAGCTTTACACTTATGAAATGGATCACTAATACAGTCCCATCTCACTTCACATTTTTCCTTAAGAATTCATTCACATTCAATTATTCTGTTATCTGTCTTTTTCCAATGACTTCTGAAGAAGTTTCCAATCCTTCAAATTCCTTGCTGGTTCAAAAGTAAGACATAATACTGTGTTACTGTGCATTTCAAATCGATCCCCAGTTCACTTGACATATGAATTCATATCCATAGCTTTATACTTTTAAATAGGACAGAGAAAGGTGTTTTAATAAAAAAAGTATTACACATCATTGCCTAGCCTAATGGTATTATTTTTAATATATAATCTATAGTAAAATCTTCTGGTTATTATAATTCTTTTTATTTTGTCAAAGACAAGATTAACATAATTTGCATGTATTTCTAGAATAATGGAAAAATATAAATGTTAGGAAAATACATTTTGTATCTGTGTGATTAAAAGAAAATAAATAACATGTTTTATATATATAAAACATGTTATTTATTTTAATTTTAATATATATTTAAACAAGAGGTCTTTAAAAGTGTTTGCCCCTGGGTGAAGATGGTGAAAGAAAAGGATTAAAGAACACTTCATGTTTTTTTATTCAAAAATGTCTTGTGTCCCCATTCTGCCATGCTCCTTTATAAAATATTTCACTTTACTAATTTAAAAGTCTGTAAATCTGCCCCTGCACTAAACTTTCTGTTCCAATTGGCAACCACCAACAAAACTAGATTTCCTTGAGCTCTTGACAGGACTTCTCTATCACACACCCCTCCCCCCAAGGATCAGAAATCATTGTAATCAGGTGTCTAATACGCTAAGAACCAAAGGTAGGAATGACTGCATGTAAACTGGTTTCCCGACATGTAGGCAACTTACACATATTGGCTTTCAGGAGTTGCTAAGGAATGAACATGGCTTGTGATAGGGGAAGGGAACTCCCAGTGTGGAAATGAGAGTTAAAAAGAACATTTCACCCCATTTTATAAGCACTTTTAAAATTTTTCCAGAATTTTGATCATATTTATCCTCTCCCCAAACTCCTATACAGATCCTCCCTACTCATTACTTAACTGTATTTCTCTCTCTCTTTTCTCTCTCTCTCCATCTCTCCCTCTATCTGTCCTCTATTTCCTTCTCAAATAAAAATCATGGAGTACAGTTTCCGATGGCCACGACTCTTGATCATGTATCATGTAGCTGATATATCTGGTGTCACTATAACAAAAGTAAATTGTACAATCTCAGGAGCAAAGAACAAGCAAATGCCAATAGTTTCTGAATACTTCATATCCAACTCCCATCCTCCATGTTGGAATTTTCTATGGTTTAAGGTCATGCAGGCCCTATTGATGCTGTCACAATAGTTGTGAGTGAATATGTATACCTTTGCTGTGGTATATGGAAAATACTATGTATTTAAAGTCACCCCGCCTCTGCCTCTCTGAATCTTCATGCCCCAGTTATATTAAGATCTATGAATTATAGAATGGAAGATATACTCTTGATGTCCTATCATCAACACTGGCAATTACAGTGAAAGAAAGCAAGGTTATGGGAAATTAAATGCTAAGTTAAATTTATGCTTAATGATATACAAGTATACTAATGAATAATTGTACTCAAGCATCTATTCTTAAGAATGTAGCAATATAATTTTTCAAAAAAAGAGGAAAACATTGAAGTTATTTCACAGAAAGTGTGGTTCTATAAATATAAAATATCCTGCCTACATCATCTTTTCAGGTTCAAAAGATCATCAAAGATTTATCTTCAAAATTGTATTCTGATTGTCAGATACACTTTCTCCTCATACTGAGGCGAGTTTAGGTTTTTCAGGGGCTTTCAGTATCTTACTCACATTATTCATCATCATCAGAATCATCATACTTTGAATGTACATGCATATTTAATTTTTGTTTTTTGGTTTTTCAAGACAGGGTTTCTTTGTAGCTTTGGAGCCTGTCCTGGAACTAGCTCTTGTAGACCAGGCTGGCCTCGAACTCAGAGATCTGCCTGCCTCTGCCTCCCAATTAAAGGCATATGCCACCACCACCCAGCACATATTTAATTTGTAAAAACATTCACATGTACAGATGGAAAAAAGTCCCCCCAATACTATTCACTTCTGAAGCTTAGGACCTATTCACATTGAAGAAATAATGTATTTTCAATGTAACTTCAGTCAAAACCATGTTTCTTGTCAGGCTTTGTTTTATAATTTAAAAAGAAATGAAAAAGAAAACATAGGAGCAGGAAGAGATGGATTAACGACGGCCTTTGGGGTTCTGCCCCAAGGCCTTTGTGGGATTCAGATTGGATGATACAGTAAGCAAAAATGAACTTAGGTATTTGATGGCAAATGAATTCTCACACACTGTGCTGTTCCAAGCCAGTCTCCTTATTCTTTTGCTTCTATTTTAATTTTACTGTCTTACTTTTAATTTCTCCTACCTTCTCTTCTAGCCTATAAACTCACTTCTTACAGGAGACTTGGAGCAATAAAAAATGATAAGAATTACCTTTCACTGGTCAAAAGTATATTTCTAGGGTAAGTGATAAGAAGCTGAGACATTTACCATGGCAACACAAGGTTCCAAGGTTACAGGAGCAAAGACCATGATGAGACTGAGGGAGACAAAGTGCCCAGTGACAAACTTTGAGACAGGTCTATTGTCAGCAGACTCGGCAATAAAAGAATTGGCATGCTTTTTTTAGGGTGGTTAGTTTAGTAACCTTAGTTAAATACCTTTGAGTCTGACCTTATGCATAGCTGTAACGTTTAAACATTTGATCTGTTTACTAATTTGAACTAGTTCTGAGGTAAAAATAAGCTAATTGTGTTCAGTTAGTCTAAGCAAAATGAACAAAACCTGCTTTTAAGTGTCTACAGTACTCATGGACAATAGATCTATTTATGAAGCTTGTCCTAGTATATTTTCTATATAACAAAATTATACAGATAAATGAAGAATCATCTTCCTGATCATGCATTGTGTTCCAGAGAATGTAATAGTTGCACAAGCTAAACATATAAGCAGTGGGAATGCACTCAGTTATTCTTAGAGAACAAATGAAGTGGCACATGACAGAAATTACACATACAGGCAACTGGTTTTCAGGGTCAGGGGTCCTTTAAGCCTTTTAGACAGAATTACCTCCATCAGTGTCTGGAGGGTAGACACCTAAGTTATCAATTGCCATATGTTGTATATTCCCACGGCCTCAGACAAAAAAGAGTAAATAAATAAGAGTGCCCAAGTTGAGTGGCTGCTATTTATATCGCTGCAGTTATAAGAAATGGTCAGCAAATTCACTTAAAAATCAATAAGGGTGATTAATTTGGAGGAAGAGCTAGGGGAGCATGCTGGTTTAGGTGAAAAAGCCACACATTGGAATATTTTTTAAAATTTTGTAGGCAGGAGTAAAGACATAAACCCAAAGATATGAGAAAGCATGAGTAAGCTCACTACCTACAGTAGGAATATCTGGGTCATATAAAGTGGGACTTATGCTGTTTATTTAACTTATGGTTTTTAATTCTAACTTTTTAATCCCCACAAATGACCTGTGAGCTACAGAGGTCAACATACTTATTAGTAAAATAAAGCAAAGACTTTTAGAAGGTTACCTTACTAAAGGACCATAACTGATAAGTGTTATAACATTTGTAATAGCAAGAGTGAGCTTGTAATTCCTAAGATGCATGTTCCACAAGACACATGTCATGAGACATGTTATTGCACTAGGTACAAAAAATAACAATGTGTTTTTGATCCATCTTAAACATTGTGTATAGCATGTTCATAGCTTCTACTTTAGAACTCAGGGTTCTCCCATGGTCCAGAATTCATATAAACATATATAAACATATAAACACACACACACACACATATATATATATATATATATGTGTGTGTGTTATAATATAATATCTATAGGGATAGATAGATTATAGATATAGATAGATAGGTAGATAGATAGATAGATATGTGATAGATAGATAG
>LOJH01015510.1:0-23398 GCA_001685095.1 Ellobius talpinus | reverse complement strand
GAATACAGTTTCTGTGTAATTATTTTGGATATAAGCTAGCTGGGTGGCCAGGATGAAAAGCAGGCCCACTCCTCTCTCTTACTACAGGGCTGTGTATCTTATGATTTTTTGGGGGGTCAGGTGTTTTTATTTTCTTTTCAACAAAGTTGGTCAAAGCCTCTTAGTTCTAACTGCATTAAATTATGTCTTCACAGAGATAATTAGATGTATATTCTTAATTTTAAAATATTTGTTTGAACTTCTTGAATTCTTGATAATTTCAATTAAATTGATAACATTTAATTTTTTTTCAGAAATAACTTCTGTTTTCTGTTAACAAACTATTGCCATAGCTTTATCAGATAACTTGAACTAGGCCTACTTTGTTGTTAAAAAGTAAAGTGAATAAGACTTTAAAATATACAAGAATATACAGTGTCATTTTGCTACTGTCTTTGAGTCTTGTATAGAGGAATAATTATATAAATCACATCAAGTTATTATAATATCTTTAATAATAAAATTTTGAATAGTACTAGTTCTGGATGTCACAATGACAATTATTCTATTGTTTTATTTTTAAGATTTTAACATAACATTTCTGTCTTTGTTTCCTCTCTCCAAACTCTCCCATATGCCTGTCTCTATTCTTCTTCAAGTAATGGCCTCTTAATCTACAGTTTTTAAGAGAAGACATGCAAATCTTGAATATTGTACTCCTTGCTTATAGTTGAAAAATACTGGTACATAAGAAAGCAATAAATTCTTTTGATCTCCAAGTTTTGAACATTTTTGGAAATAAATGCAATCCTTTCTGATATCACATGGTAGATTTAGTTGTGACTTTCCTTGGGGGACTGTGTAGCCTTGTTGATATGGGATTTTGACCTGTCTTCTTAGGCAATTTTTTGTTAAATATTCTTAGCAGAATAGTTTGGATTGACAAACTGATAAACATTTTGGGCAGGCAGTGTGAGCACAAGGAGTGTGGGGAGAACGTGCATGGTTTAAATCTGTTTAATTCAACCTTGAAGAAATGTTAAGTGTTAATTCCCAACTTCAAATAAAGTATACAGAGTGTATATGCAGTGATCCTGAGAGCTTCCTAATGAACTGAAAAACACTTTGAGTTGGGAAGAAATAAATTTCATCAACCCCCTGAGCAGTGGTGATTTGCCTCAGCTTGTCATACGTGCTTGATTCTGATTGAAGGAAGGCAAATGAACTCGCATAACCTTTCTTGAGAAAAGAGTTTGTGTTGCCTTTAAAAGACCTTAGATTTCCCATCATAGGACACATGTATGCTGAATATTAACATACAGACTAGCTAAGTTAAGAAAACAAGCTGAGGACTGTGTTTTATTGGTCATTGATGTGCTACAAATTAACTGTTTCTAAGTGACCTAAAGACCAGGCTAGCAGGACTGACTGAGAGATGCCTGACTAAAGAGATGTTAAAAAGTTGTCATTAAATGGAATGCTCCTCACATGACTCCACTCTTTGCCAAAATCTCTGGCAATTAGGTTAACAAAATTCATGCTGTTGCTTGTTGTTCAAAAAGGCATCAAGCTGTCAGGAAAAATCAAAGTGCAGAGCCTTCTGGATCCAGGCTACTGTGCTATAGACTCCAGATATAGCCAGGTAGAACAGTGATACTTCTGAGAAATGATCTATATCTTTTCAGCGAGTACGATATATAGACAATGTGTGAGGGCACAGCTATGATGCATGTGAATATGAGCACACACATGTCATGACACAAATTTAGAGGTCAGAGGACAACTTCTGGTGTTGGTCCATACCTTCCACATTGTTTAAGACATAGTCTTTGGTTTGCTGTGGCATATACCAGGCTAGCTTCCATACAAGTACGGGTGCTGCAGATGTGTTCTGTGCCTGTTTGTGTGGGGTGTGGGTTCTGGGGATTCAAACTCTGATCTTCATGCCTTCCTGGGAAACACTTTACACACTGAGCTACTTCCTAGCCTGTGGCTGTATAATTTTAATGAAAATTCTATTTGGCTACACTAACAATGAGTTGGGATGTTTCTCTATCTAGTAAGTTTTTTTTTTTCTTTTTTTCTTTTTTTTGTCATGGAGCAAATTCAGCACAGCCTCCTTGTGACATTCATAGAAACCTTTTTTGGCATGATCATTGTCACTTTCCTGATGGTGTTTCTAGAGCTTAAGTCACTAGTTGAACAGACTCAAAATGGAGCCTTAGTTTTTGCTTTTAAATCCAGTGTCAGTTGACCATTTTGTGCCATACAAGTCACCTTGACCGAGTATCTTGTGATCAGGCAAAATATGTCACTGGTTATTGTAACCTGTTAAACAGCATAACTTTTTTCCTTTTCATGTTAAGGTATTGATATACCATGTATTTCAAACTCTACATCATAAAATACGTTATTCTTTTGCTCTACCTTATATATTTTAATATAGTGACATGAGCATCCATCAATGCTACATTCATTTTATACTGCAATTTGTGTGTGTGTGTCTGTGTGTGTGTGCGCACACATGTGTGTATGTGTGTGTTTTCAGAAGGACAGCAGGTATCCTCTCACATTTTTCACCTGGCTCCCTTAAGATAGGGCTGCTTTCTGAGCGTGAAGCTAGGCTGGCAGCCAGCCAACGCTAGCCAGCTTCCTGTCCCCTATGTCCATAATGCTAGCTGATAGGCACATGACCCAGGAACTAGACTCCACATGTATGTGGCTCAACACGACAGAACTGGATTTAGGAGTAGGCTTCTACAGCTATTTGCATATTGACGGCAAAGTTTCAGTTTGGGAAATGTAAAATGGCTCACTCAGTTACTAGTCCTAGGATCACATTGGCTCGTGTGGAAAAAAATGGAAAGAGGGATCTGTGTCTTTGCAAGTGAGGCTTTGACTTTTCACTTATAGAGTTGAATCCCAAAACACGTTCATATTTCTGTTATAGGTTTAAGCAGGTGTTAATACCAATTTACTCTGCTATTGTAAGAAAATGAATCGCTCACTATTCCAGTGTTCTTTGTTGGCTGTGCAATTTTAAATATGTACCTCTAGGTTAGTAATGCTCACAAGATACTGGGCTTTAAAAGGCAGAACTCTCTGGGAGGCACTTGTAGTCTCCGTAATTTCCATATCCTGCTGCTTATTTCCAGACGGCTCTTGATTCTGCTTTAAATCTCTTACTTTATAAACTCAGCTTTGTCTGATGCAGTGTGTGTGAACCTCACTACAAGGAAAAGATGATTTCTGTTCACCTTTCATTTGTGGGCTCCTTATCTGAGTTGAGTTTCTTACAGCCATGACTCAATTTTCAACATAGCACAGCTTCCATCTCATTAAAATCTGGATGCTAATGGCAACACCTCAGGAACACTGTATTCACCAAACAATATTCCAAAATGAACTTCCATTATTGAGACTGTTATTTGATCACAAACTACGTGGATCCCAAATGGAAGAAAATGCTTCTTATGGGGGAAATTCATCTGCCCATTTTGGGTGATACAAAGCATTCTACCCACACATGAAATTTTTTATATAGTGTGATACTTACATTCATATAATGTGTATATGCATACATATATGTATATATGCATTTGTATGTACACATAGATACGTACACAAATGTGTGTATACATACTCTGAAGTAAATTTTATTATTATTTTATTATTAATTTTAAGTTGGCTAGGATTCAAGGTATTCTTGTAGCATCTAGTAGAATTTCTACTACTGTCTAATTTTCCTTATCCCGTAAGTTTACTTTATCTAACTACCTAACCCTTGTTCTTCCCATTTTCCAGTCATTCTGTTTTCTTCTGTGCTATCACTCCGTAGACCTTTCCAGTTACATGAAACAGAAAGCAGTAAGTGTGCTGCAGTGAAACTGTAATCCGATTTTGTAAGACCTCAGCAGGTCAAGGAGACATGGAGAGAGCTGACACGAGACAGATGTTTGGTTTGTAACACAACATTTCACAGTGTTTGTAACTGGACTGAAATAGGGAGAGGCCAGTGCTGTAAGAAGATGTAAGTTTCCCGTGAACTCATTACCCGAAGGAAGGAAAATCTTCCTTGAAAACTCTTTATAAATGCACTTCTTAATGCATTTAAGTATTTGTTTAAGAGAAATAACGTAGATCAACACCTAAGGCAGTTGGCCTTACAGAGTGAGAGAACGGTCTCCATCGGAAGCTGCAGCACCTGGGACATATGAGGTCGCACACAGCAGTGAAGGTTTATTCTGACCCTCTCACAGCAATAATCTCTTACAAGAGGCAATGTGTTGCTGCTCTTTGCGTTTTAACAGCAGTGACTGGCAGTGTGGTTTGTAATCTTATCGATAATCAAACTGTGTGAAATTTAGTCTTATACAATACACTCTACAGTATATATCACTCCATATTTTCTTACTTCACAGTATCACGTTGGAGAAAAATGGCCTACACAAGATTTTTTATATAGATGAGTACTTCATTAGTAGTAATATATAAGTTGGTTAAGTACACATTTAGAGCCGAATGTTGCTCAGCACAGTATATCTGTTACCTTACTGAGATAATTAACAAATACAGGTGTTTATGTAGATAATCAATAACAACTGACTTGTTAATTTCAATTTTTATGTATTCTGTGATACGGGAAAAAAGGACGTGGTGAGATTTTGTTTCAGGTCCTAGCAAAACTATGTGGGTGTGAGAAGCTGTGATGGGAAACCGGTTTTTAAATATCAACGAAGGTAATCTTCATGTTTCTTCTGTTTTCCTCACATTCACGACTACATAGTGTCATTATTTCTTCTCACATTAATGAATTAGCTCATATATGAGATATAATCTTTCATTTTGAAAAGATTCTTGTTTCTTCTATTAGTTGTAATGTTATTTACAAAATGAAACATAATGCGCTACATATAATTAAATTTAAAAACACAGTTACTTTTGAAATTGTACCAATCAGCTAACCACTGAGCATAGACTAGTAGAAGAAGGCTTAAACCAATGTAGTCTTGGATGACGAGTAGATTTTTTTCTGGGAGATACATTAGAATGCTTACATCCACCTGTAGAACTGATATTAGCATATCCTGATGTTTTATTGGAAGAGTGGGAGAAATCCATACCTTGGTAATCTAGAAGCAAACAAAACAGTCTATAGAATTTGTTTTTTCTTTATGTACTTTCTTTTCTTTGTTTTATTTTCAAGACAGGGTTTCTCTGTGTAAAAGCTCTGTCCTGGAACTCACTTTGTAGACCAGGCTGGCCTGGAAGTCCCAGAGAGCCATCTGCCTCTGCCTCCTTACTGCTGGGACTAAAGGTTTGCACCACTATGTCAGGCTCCTTGATGGACTTTCACCAGAAACTTCAAAGTAGTTTGACATGAGGTAAATTATTACATGACATAGAGAAGAAATCAAGAAATGCATTTTCTAATGATATGCCACGTAACCAGGTTTCCTTGTGCTGTGAATGCTAAGTGGGGAAGTAGTCCTGAAGCAGGTTTCCAGAACCCAGGACTGTGTTAGATTTCTGTCTCCTTGACAGTTGATAATGGAGCCAACTTAAAAACTGGAAAGGTTTATTTTATCGGTTTTAGATATTTCACTCCTTGGTTGTTTTGTCTCATTTATGCCTGTATTGGTGCAATACAGTATGGCTGAAGCATCTATTAGAGGAAGTGTAGTGTGCTCAATATGTCTGAAAACAAAGAAGGAAGGGGAAGGGACCTGGGCCTCTTTTTTATCTCCTCTAGGACCACTTTACTCTGATCTAAATTCCTTGAATTAGACTCCAAGTATAGATTTTTATTAACCAGAGTAATAAGCCTTTACAACTTTACAAGTCTTCAACACACAGATGTTTGGAGAGACTCCGGACTTCAACTGTAGTAAGGATGAAAACCTCTTAGAGGTTTTGAGAAGAAAACGTACCATCCAAATTGCATTGGTCAATCTGAAAATTCTACGACTACTAATTCATCATGGTGAATTACACAGCGTTTTGAAAGTTGTTTATCTAGAGCAGGGTTTGCTGTTGCCAGCAGGCAGAAGGTGAATAGAGAAGAGCCATGAGCTTACCCTTTTTTGCTACGATCTTGATATCAGCAAAAATAAATCTTAATGCCTGTGATTTGTAGTAGGGAAAGGACATAATTCGACCTCCCTTAGGAGGACACTAGATGTAGGAGAGGATGCATACTAAGAAGAAAATGTCATCCTGCCCATAGCGTGCCTTCTACTATTTCCTTAGGAATATCCCTCAGGATCACCCACAATTAAGCCAGTGCTATGTACGAAGAACAGGGAAGTAATTAAACTCTCGTCTGTATGACCTTATCATGTGTTGTTATGCTGGAAGTGAAAACTGAGAGAAAATACATCAAAATAAAGTGATAACTTAAAATGGAGGGAAAACCTAAGTAAACTAGAAAGGTAATAGCTCTGTCAATAGATGGTCTAAAAGCAATAGTGGTTTGGGTATAGTTGACTGTGGAAGGATTATTGATGTTTGTGAAGAACTGATACTTCAGTTCTGAAGTTTGGGTACTTCAGTGAAATAGTGTGACTCTCCTCATGAGTGATATATCAGCCAATACTGCACAAATAATTTGATATTTCTGTTAATTCTGAATAAAGATTTTTTCATCTGTTTCCTGAACCAGTGCATCGGTTTGATCATCTCAGCTTCTATTTTTATTTAGCTCCTTTAATTACCCAACATGAGAATATGCTACCCCCTTTCTTTTTAGAAAGCTGCAGAAGTCTCTTTGACTGCAACTTGGTAGTTTCATGTTCTCACTTTGCAATGAGATGTAATAGGCAGATAGTTCAGGGTTTCCCTAGGGAGACGTTTGTGAGATGAAGATCTCGTGAGCTCATTAAGATTTACTCAGTGGGATGAAATTGAATCATTGTGAAATATGAGACAATTCACAGAATCATTTTATCTTACTATAAGGCATCTCACCAGAGCCTAGCACCAGACTGGTGTGATCTGAATGATGTCTGAGAAGGCAAATGGAATAAATTCTCTTTTGTATAGTTATGGAGTATAAGACACAGCTATCTGGGGAAAACAGGTTCCTGAACATGATAATTTTACATAGAGGAAAAAATGCCAACATCTTAGAGAATATTTTTAGAGTCTTAATCATTTGGGTACCTTAGTAGTCCTGGTAACTGATCTGTGGTTAGAATACAGCAACCTTCATGCTTATGACTTTTTGTTTACTAATCCTTCCATTCAGAGACTGCATGGATAAGCGGAATTTGCAGATCGTTATAGCACAAGGCTGAGCGGTGTTTTCAGTTCCTCGGAGTTGCCAGAAGAACTAGTCAGCTCTTCCGTGTTACCGAAGAAGTTCAAAACTGTACTTAAAGGCATTATGTAAAATATACTCTACTGTGTTGACGTTTAATTTGAAAATTACTATTATAAGACAGTGTTATTCACTTCCCAACTATATTGCATATAAAAATTTATAAACTTAATTGACATATTCAATGTATACATTACTGTGAATCTTTTCTTCAAATAATTTTAGTTGTGCTTAGTGATAAGAAAAAAAATGTAGGGAATTTGACTTTAGGAAGAGGGACTGGTGCCTTTTAAGGTCAGGATTTATCTTAAAAGTATAGATAAAATTCTACAATTTTTTTTGTAACTATAGCAGTGTTCCTGGGAGTTGAAACCAGGGTATAATGCATGCTAGGCAAGCAACTCTGTCATTAAGTTTTATCCTCAGGCTTATCATTTTTTCTTTTGATCCTGTGACAGGCTCTCCTAAGTTGCCTAGGGTAGGTGAGTTCACCTTGAAGTTCAGGTAAGTTATAACTTACAATTCTCTTGTCTCAACCTCCTGAGGACCCAGGACTGTAAGCCTGTACTACCAGCTCCATCTAAAGTCACAGAGTAACTAGAAGGAATACAAATGTTGAAAAAGTCCTGAAAAAAGTTTTAAACGTATTCGGATAGGAGGTTGCTTATATGCTCCTTACTGACTCATGCTGAAATCTGTCTAGTGCTGATTACATGTGGTTCGGGTAATATCTGAGGGTTCTTTTAAAAATGTTTTACAAAATACATGAAAAACTGTCATAGATGTGCAAATTAAGAAATCAAAATGAAAAGTATAGGAATTCTGCTGCAAAATTAAGTACTTGGGTACAAACACACCCATATCAAATTTAGAGAAGCCTTACCACTCTCCCAAGTTGTTTTAGATAAAATATTTTAGAGACAGACAGCCCAGGAATCTCAATTCCTCTACCCCAAATCTATTTCCTTACTCCTGGAGTGAGCTGGATTTTCCTTTACTCCATTTTGTCTTCTTGCCAACATCCAGAGTGACCGCAGAGTTCTGTGAGGAATAGTGATGGTCCTTAAGGCACACAGGGAAATGTCAAAGCATGAGCTTTCATACTTCAAGGTCAGCTCCAAAGAACCACACATGTCTTTGCTGTGTGTGTTCTGCTTCGTGTATGAGTCCAACAGCAAGTGGTCAAATAGTTCTCCCCCAGTGAAAACATTAGTAATAGGAATCAATGCGTTAGACATAGGCATAAAGTATTTTGAATAATAGCACATATCTAATATTGATTTGCTTCTGATTATTTCTCATTAGAGAATAGATAAAAATTCTAGGACCAAGTATGGCTAAAAATGATGCACTTAAAATTAATATGTAGATTTACTCTACAAATCCAATGCTTTTACTGCCTAACAAGCACTTAATGGATTTATAATTTATTTTTTATCAGTTCTAGTACCCTGCATGTAGGTACTCCAAGTTTATCCTCATCAAGTTTTTAGTAACAGCATATATGCACTAAGGAATATGATAACATTCTTGCCCACAGAGATTGCATCTAGTTATTAGTTATTAATAATAATGCTGGATATTATGTTGCTGAAATTGGGCACATGTGAGCTAACCTGGGATACTATGATTTAATTGTTAAATGTGATAAATGTACACTTTATTTTTAAATGAATTAGTGTTGCCAGGCATATGCCACTATTCCTGGTGACATTGACAAATGAAGAGAGAGGATTAGGGATAAGGTAATGTGTCCAGGTCATAGCCATGTGCCGCTCAAATCATACATGCTGTAGTCTAAACTTTATGTCCTATTGAATGTATTGTCCACCTATAATTTTTTTTCTAAAAATATTTTCTCTTTTGTCATTGTGATTTTAAAGTTACTGTCTCCTCTGTGCTTGGCATTTGAATTTTTAGCAAGGATGAGAATTAAGCGTATCATTTTTATGTCATAGCTGACATCCAATCTCGTCGGACAACACATCTCCGTAGTTATTGTTGTTACTATCATTTTGAGATGCGGCCTCTCAGTGTTGTAAAGTCTAACCACGAGCTAAATATGTAGCTCAAGTTGACCTCAAACTTCCCATCATCGTTGGTATGGAATTACAGGGACGTGCGGTCACTACTCCTCAGTCCGGAGTCTCATTTTACCCCAGTTTCATGAGGATTTGTTATGCAGAATACACCAAGCGTGTATACAGCTTGAGATTACACAGACTGGTCCATTCTGTGCCCTCAAGCAGCCTACAGACTCCAGGGAACTCTGTGTACCAAGCAATATAACTAAATACAGGAATGTCCCAGGACTTTGAGAGATACCTAGCTTTCCTTGCAGATCATCAACACTTTTTTTTGTCATTTGCTTTTTCATTAGGTTTTTATTCTTGAAGCCGGACTAGTCCATGTCTTTACCTTTTTGATGCAAAATTATGCTTCGTATTGATACTAGAGATTATACTGCAGATTCCATTGGATGAGAGAAGAGGAAAAGCTTGTCACCTGCCAATACAACAAGGAATCTATGAAATCTTCACTGGACACTCTGTATTTCTAAAATACACACCCTACTTTCATCTGCTAGAGAATCTCCTTCTCTTTCAGCCTTCTACCCTTTCCTGTGTGACTTGACCTTTTCTGAATATTTGCAGCCCACTCTCAACTTATTTTCAAGACTTCTATTTCTCTACATCCCCCTTGAAGTTGGAGCAATTTGGCTGTTTTACTTCTTCAGTCATTTATTTCTAGTGTTTTTGCCCTGCTGATCTAACAGAGCACCCTCTTCCTACTGACATTCACTCCTTTCTTGAGCACTGTGGGATTAACAGAAATTAAATGCAATGTCCCCACAAGATGCATACATACATACATACATACTTACATAGCTTGATATCAGAGCATCTCACATATTTTGTGTATGTTGTGTGGATTTTAAAATTGCAATTTCTGTTATCAGTAAACTTAATTTTTTCCTTTACATATTATTTTTGGTATTTGAAATCAGTAGTGAATATCTATAAGCAATTAAGAAAATTTAATATAGGAATTGTGTTCTCATCTTCCTACAAATATACATGATACATATTTTTAAAAAGGTAATTATCTAAGACATACCTTTTTTAGGTGCAGTAGATTTCAAATTGTGGCAAGTCACAAATAAGAATATATTTAAGGAAAACTGGATTCCTTCTCATCTTTCTTGTCTTGGGCACAGGCTAAGAAGGCTTGTCTTTGGGATAACAGAATCCAGCCACCTTGCTAGATGTTAAGATTGGCCCCTCTTTCCTTCCCTTTCTCTGATCTTCCAGGGATACCAATTTTCTAACAATAGAAAGGTCACAGGAAGATGCTTTCCATATTTATCTAATACATCTAGAATTCTAAGCCGTAGATACGATAAACAAGCTCAGGAAAGAAGAGAAAACTTCAGACAAGAGAATATGAGGTGCTTAGGAAAAGATATAGGACTGGGCTTTGAGGGTAAAAATGAAAACTGAAGCCTCTGTGCCCCACTCGGCCTATCAGACATGTGAAGATAGTTTCTAGTATCCATCATGATACAGTGTTTGATTTAAGCCAGAGCTGGTTTACTTACTTTTACTAAAAAGCAACAACATTTAATTTAAAAAAAATCTTAAGTTTCTGTTTTTGTAAAGTATTAGATGTTTCCTATAATTTCTCTTAAATCTTGGAGTTCTGCCAATCTAATATTGATACCCAACTCAGATCTCACGAGGGGGTGAAAAATATGAGAGAGGAGGAAGATGTCTTGAAGTAAGAAATAGAAAGAGCAAAGCAACATCCATGATTAAAAATAAGAAGTGGCTAATGGTAAATAAAGGAAATAAATTTGAGGGGACATGGGAGGGACAGTGGGTGTGGAAAAGATTAGAACAAGGACAAGGATACATACACACATGCACACACATACACATAGGAAGATGTCTTGGTGAAACTCGACTTGTAAGATGCAGTAAAATGTCAATCATTAAAAGAGTATTGTGGATTTTCTAAGTGATAAAATTTAAAACTATACCATAGCTTTTAAGCTTGCATATCTTCTCATTTCTTTTCTACTTCATGAAGTTAAAAATAATTGTTGAGCACTATGAGATGGCAGTATATGTATTTTGCTCACATAAATATATGATGTTATTTATTTTTGCTTAAACATAATTAAATTTTTATTTTCATTTTTGACAAAATAATTATATTGAAACAAAAACCATCACATCAAAGCTGGACAAGGAAGACCAACAGAAAGAACAAGGCCCATGAGAAGACACATGAGGCAGAGACCCTCTCTTTCACACTCAGGAGACCCATAAAATACTAAACTAACAGCCATAGTATCTGGAGAGGACATGACACAGATCTGTGCAGGTCCAGTGCTCACTGCTCTAGTTTCTGTGATTTCGTATGAGCTTCACTTAGGTGGTTTAGAGGCTCTTGTTCTCCAGGTGTCCACCAACCAATGGGGCTCTTATTCTCTTTCTGCTTCTTCTATGAGATTCCATGAGCTCTGAGGGGAGGGATTTGATAGAGACATCCCATTTAGATCTGAGTGTTCCAAGGTCTCTTTCTGTGTGTGGTGTGGTGTGGTGTGGTGTGGTGGTGTGGTGGTGGTGGTGGTGTGTGTGTGTGTGTGTGTGTCTGTCTGTCTGTCTGTCTGTCTGTCTCTGTATGTGTTCCCATCTGCTGAGGAAGCTTCTCTGATGATGACTGAGTAAGGCAATTATCTAAAAGTATAGTAGATTGCCATTAGGAGTCATTCTTTCCCTATTTTCTTTCTTTTTCTTTTTTAAGACCAGTAGTATTTGTTTTTACCCTAGGCCTCTGGCTGATCTAGTCTCTGTTTCTTGGTCACCTCTCCTCCTTTTCTTCTCCTACTTTTTCTCTTCCTATTTATTATCTTTGCATGCCAGTCCCACCTATCCTTTCTTCTGCCTTGCTACTGACCATTCAACTCTTTATTAGACCAATCAGGTGTTTTAGGCAGGCAAAGAAACACAGTTTTGCACAGTTAAACAAATACAACATAAAATAATACAGCATATCTTTGCATAATTAAACAAGTATTCCACATAATAAATAAATGAAACACATCTTCAATTAATAGTCCACATTGGGTTGTATTTGATATATATATATAATATATGTTACAACATTTGATAATAATGATTCTAACTGGAGTGAGATCATGGTACCTCATTTTAGTTTTGATTTGTATTTCCATAACATCTAATGATTCTCAACATTTTTGTACATATTTATTAATCATTTATATTTCTTCCTTTAAAAAAAGTGTTCATTTATGTTGTCCATTTGTCGATAGCATGGCCTTTCTTAATGTGTGCTTGAGTTCCATGTGTATTCTGGACACTAAACTTGTATCAGATAATTATAAGTTCATCTGACTTTTTTTTGGTAAAGCCTTAGGAACTTGGGCTGGCTCAGAGCTTTCACGATCCTCTTTCCTCCTGCCTGGTGTGTTAGGTGTATAGCACCAAATTCCAGTTGCTGATAATTTCCTTTGTTGTATTTTTTTTTGTACTTTGATATGGTACTGTTTCTTAAATTTTGATTTGATTTTCTGTGCTTTGAATGTTCTATCCAGAAAATTGTCAAACAGGGGAAAGGAAGTAGGAAATAGACTTTCTTATCTCAGGTACATAGCAAAAGGGCTGGGTTTCAGGCCATAAGTGCTTACCAAAATCTCCAATGAATCAATGGTTCAGGGTCTTTTGTCTTATGAACTTGAAGAATCAATTTAATGAAAAAGGAGAGGTAATTTTTAAAGGAATTTTATTAGAGGAAAAACTTAATGAAGAAGGATTTATTGCAGAGAATGTAGGCACGGCTCCAATAGAGTAAGATTTCAAGAAAGATTTAAGACTCCCTACTAGATTGTGATGGTAGCTCAAAAGGGAGTTACCACTGAGCTTTTTAACCAGCGGATTTTCATAGGACCATGTGACAGAAAATGGACATTAGTAATTCTCATTGTTGGTAGAGCTTTTAACTTGTAATTTTGATTTTGAAGAAGTGCAGTTATTATTTTATCAGTTGTACATTTTCATTTCCACTGATATACTTTTCTTGTCTATCTAAACTAGCTGATACTTTCGACAAATGGATAAATAGTAGTATTGGGCATGAAATGGTTCATGATTTCTACAGAGATGCCTCTGAGTCCTCACTAAGCCTAAACCTTCCTCTTAGACTGAGGACCAGACCAGTGTTGTTTTCTAATGTTAATTTTCTCTTCCTATTTCAGCATCTGGTGTCTGCACCAGATAATGTCTATGGGAGAAAGTTGTAAATCCATTTTCTCTGCTCCATGCCCCTTTCAGCATTGCTGGATTACTCATGGTGCTGGTCCTGAATCATAGATGATAATTTTCCTTTATTCTGTACTTTTTGGTTTTTGTATAGTATGCATGTTAAATTTGTCTCCACCTTTTATTTTAATGATTTCCTTTTCTTTTCATTTTTCCAATTATAAGCACTTGTGATCTCTGAAGTATTCATTATTATAAAAATTTAACCATTATTTTTATTGTTAAGAATTTCTATAAAATTTGTAATATTCTTTTTCTGATTTATCTGTAAATATCTCTTCTTTTGTCTTATTTATTATTCTTATGTTGTATTCCTCTGTGCAAACTTTATGTTCTCTATTTATTGCTAATTGCTCATCTTGAATAATAGAATATATATTCAAATTTTCATTAGCACTCATACATTTTGTCTTTTCCATACTTTTCCACTGGGTTTCTACAGTTTTCATAAGGTATATTTGCAATTAGTCTGTAGCCTGATAAACTTGTTACAAATGTCTAATAGAAGCTTTGGAAACATGTTTCATAATTTCACTTGGGGATGGAGCCTGATGGTCTTTACAAACTTAGCTGCCCACTTTCTTAAGCCAGGTGACACAGAAACAGACTGAGTCCCAACTGTAAGACAAATCTCTCCATTGGTCTCTTTCTTTCTCTACCTCTCCTCTCTGTTTCTCTCCACTTCCCTCTCTTCCTTTTACCCTCCCCTCTTCCCCTCTCCTTTCTCCTTTCCCCTCTTTAACTCCCCCCTGCTCCGCCTCTTTTTTCTGCCCTCTTCCCTTTACTATCTCTTCTCGCCCTTAACCGCTCCCTCCCTCCTACCCTTCTTCCTCATGCCATCTCTCTGGGTAGGTACTTCTTCATAAAAGTATTGCTATCAACAACTGTTCAGATGCAGCAGCTGTGCTCCCTTCACTCCCAGGACCTCTTTCTTCACTGGATTCTGCACCGTCTTTAATGTAAGATGCAGTCACTGTCTATATTTTGAAATTCAAAGTTCAAATGTATCTTAAATTGGTGTTGAAATTGGTGTGGATGCTTTGAAAGTACCAATTGTGATGTCATACGACTTCTTGGGGAATAAAAAATTTATTTTGATGGGTCTCTAGTTGAAAAAAAATTAGTGTAATTCTGGTAGAAAGAGCCTGAGACAGTTTTTACTGATAAAAGATATGATTAATACGGGATGGGTAGGAAACAATACTTGTAATGAAATTACATGTTGTATCTTACATTTTGATCTGTTATATGAATTTTAGTATAAGATTACATAAAAATTGACACTAATCCTCCTTACCTTTCTATTCACATTGAAAGATGAGTATTTTGTGTCATCGTCCATATACTACTGGAGTCTATTCTTTCATCCAAATAATTCTGGATGGCCTTCCAACTCCATGGCCAGGGCATCAGAGCAGAAATGAAACCATGTACCATCTGAGTCAGCCTCAAAAGACCTTGGTTGCAGCTCTCCCATCATTGTTATGTCACTCTGCCCACTGAAGATGCCAAGTTAGTCTCTTTTCACACTAGAGACCAGAAACACAGTCGCCCCATCAATTCTAATTGTCAGGTGAGATTTTGAACCGTGTTAGATGAGGCAGCTGTAATAGACCTGCCTAATGATTTTGGTCACGTTACTGACCTCAGGTGAGACCAGTGAAATATCTGTCCATTTGAAACTCTGCCCCAGTTGGCAGCTGCAGAGCTGAGTGAACAGTTAAAAAGATGCTGCTTTTTAGCCCATGTGTTTTAGAGTAGTGTTACCTGGCAGTAGAAAACCGATGCAGTACTTCTGTGCTGTGGATCATCAAATATGACATGAGAGTAGCTCATGCATTATTACAATTTTTAAATAATGGAGTATACTACATTATAGAATAAAGTGTTAGTGATATGGTGAAAATAAGCCCTGTGATAGTAAGGCTTGTAAATGTATCCAGAATTGTTCTATATTAAATCAAAGATCTAGCCTTATAAATTACAGCTCTCACTTGAATTATTAGGTTGCAACTGGGTACAAGTTCACATAAATGTTTCCAAACTTAAACAATTATTAATGACATATTTTCTTAGGCATTTTAATTTAAGATGGTTGAACACTTTTCATATTTGTTATTGGATACTTACACGTCATGTTGAAGTTATCACTGGAGAGGTTTCAATCATTCTACACAGCAAGGTCTTAGATTTATTTCTAAACTGTTGCTTTGAAGACTATATAGGGTCTTGAGATTAGTGTGTTATGTAACAGAAAGCTGTTCTAGTCTATAATGTACCCTTCTCACAACTCTTGTGTACAACACAAGTAAAATAAAAGTCAATTATTTCAGAATGATGGTAATGCATGACAAATATGTATACTGTTCAGTTATGATTGCTTTGAAAATACAAAACATTTAACTTAAGGGGTCTTTGTGCCTCTACAGTAATTTTTTAGTCTCTTCCTTGTATTTAGGTGCTGTGGAACTATTCTCTTATACACTGTAAAGATTTGTCACTCAAATTGGTTTAACAAAATGCTGATTAGCCAGTAGCCAGGCAGGAAGTATAGGCAGGGTGACTAAACTAAGGTTGATGGTAAGAAGGAATAGTCAGCCAGACGCAAAGGGAGCAGGAAATGAATGTGCCATGCTAATAAAGGTACAGGCATGTGGCAGAGCGTAAATAAGAAATGGGTTAACTTAAAAAGTAAGAGCCAGTTAGTGATAAGCCTGAGCTACTGGCAGAGCATTTGTAATTCATATAAGCCTCTTGTGTTCATTTGAGAACTGGTGGTCAAAACAAGAAACTTCTATTTATAATCAGGCAATCAGTGAGTTAAGCTGTATTACACTTACTGTACTGTTTTTCTTAGGGTCCATGTAAATCACATCATGGAGCTTTTAAATTTGTGGTCTTGCTTTGTTCTCTTAGCATATTATTTTAGAACAATGCTTCTCAATATGCAACCCTTCGTTAACCCTCTACCTCCAAAGATGTTTACGTCATGTTCATACCATCAGTAGAATTATAGTTATGTAGTAACAGCAAAGGTAATTATATGTTTGGGGGTGTTGCCACAACATAAGAAACTATATATAAAAGGATTGCAGCTTTAGGAGGGCTGAAAACCACTGTTTTAGAGAGTCATCCATCTTAAATGTACAATGTTAGGTTTTATTGTTGAGTGAATTTTACCATATGAATATACAAGCTGCTTATCCATTTACCTATTGATGGGAATTTGAGTTGTTTGTGCATTTTTATGGTAATTAAATCCATGAACATTTGTCCTCATCTGTTTTCCAAAAATTGATTCCAAGCTTCAGTCTTTGTATGAAATGTGTAATGATACAATTTTGTAGTGTTTTTCATAATCATTGGTATATAATTCTATTGAACATTTTGTGTTTTAAATTATCTCATTTTATTTTTCAAATTGTCTGCTGGAGTGCTGGACTCTATCGGTTCCATTATTAATTTGTGGGAGCCTTTTCTATATTTTAAATATAAATCTTTGGCATACATCTAGACGTTTTCAACTTAGCTTGCCCCTTTATTTTCCTAATAGTGCATAAAATAGAGCTCAGTTTTTATTTTATTTTGTGTCTATGCTTTTTGTTTTAGGATTCAGATGTGAAATACTTTTGGCTACTTCTCAAGGTCACAAAAATATTCTCTTATGTGTTTGTTTATTGTTCTTGCAATTGCATCCGGACCTATGATCCACTCTAAGAAAATATTCATGTACTTATAATGCTTAAGAGACATTTTTTATGTGCTTATAGAGCTATTCAAGCATTTTTTCTGAGAGTTCTCTGCACTAAATTACCTTGCGCACATAGTTGAAGGCAATTGAATATATGCCTGTCTACTTCTACAATATTAATTATAACAGAACATTTTAAAAGTATGCATAATTCCTTTGTATGTTTAAGTCATAAACATGGCTGGATCATCTCCTAACACTTAAATTTAGTAGCATCAGTGTATTGCTTAGCTAAAGGAATAGTAATAGGAAGAGACAAGATATATTGCCAAGACTGGAATGCTAAGTGCTGCTGGTGTGGAAGGTCCTTCTGTCTATGTGTTGCTTTTATTGGTTAATGAATAAAGCACTGCTTTGAGTCTGTGGCAGGGAAGAAGCAAATTAGGTGGGCAAAGTGATGCTCTATGCTGGGAGGAAGAAGGGTGGAGTCAGAGAGAGGCCATGGATCTGCCGCCGAGATAGATGTGTAGGCCACGACCTCGTGGTGACATACAGATGAATAGAAATTGGTTAAATTAAGATGTAAGAGTTAGCCAATAAGAAGCTAGGGCTAGGGCCAAGCAGTGTTCTAATTAGTACAGTTTCTATGTGATTATTTCAGTTCTGGGTGGCCAGGATGAATAAGCGGCTCCTTGCAACATGCTGCAGCTTTACCAAGAAATGAAGAAGCAAAATAATATTCAGGCATCAAACCCTACCTGGTAAGATAAAGGTATTCTGAAAAAAAATGTTACCAGGTTAGCAATATGACTCAATGGACAACAGCACTTGCCCCCGAAGCCCAGAGACCAGAGTTTAATCCCAAGGACTCCATTTAAAGTGCAGGGAGAGAACCACCTCCATAACGTGTTCCTTGATGTCAACATGAATGCTGTGGCACAAGTGCCCACAGCCCTCCTGCACTAATCCTACAAACCTCAAGGTTTTATCTAGTGCTGCTGAATGTTTAATAAGTGGATATTTTAATTAGACAATGAATAAATTAATATACTAATAAATCAAAAATATAGGTAGGAAATTCACTATTGTTTTACTAACAGCTGTTTTTAGACTTACAGTAGGTTTTGTTTTAAAATCTATTTTGTACCATGATAATAATGAGATTAAGTTTAGGTACTTTTTGATAAAAGTTTATCATGATACATATTAAGCAAAAAATGTGCCATCAGTAAGATAATGTTTAAGGCCCATAGGAAATGGTCAAAGGATGATCTAGAATGAAATCGTTGGTCTTTTTGTATAATATTTATATTCCTTCTGCACTGAAAGTTTCCTAGAAGGCCCTTCCAGTGCTTTTCAGGGCAGTTGTCACAGCAGTGAAATCACTATTGGGTACTAAGACACAGTTTTGGAATCTAAGGAGAAAAAAATGTAAAACAAGTTTGAGAGAGAAACATTTTACTCAGGATTGAATGTGCTCTTCTTCCCTCCAAGGTGAGTTTGTGGTGAAATAATGTTTCAGGACCTTGTTACATTTCTCTTGTATCTAATGCCTCAGTGCTCAAACCAAGCAAGAGATACAAAGCAAAACCCTTTCTATTTGAGGAGGGTTACTCCTGCAACAACCAAATCCACAGGAAGAGAAGATTTTGTGAACATGTTGCTTCTTCATTGTATCTTTTGAATGAACATAAACTCTGTTATAGGAAAGAAATCTTTTTCATGCACAGAAAAAGTAGGATCCCTTTGGAAAAGCCAAATGACCCGATCAATGTTTGAGAGATTAATGAGGAGACATTCAAATCAATGATTGGAGATAGAGTGGCTTTCAGACCTAAGCTAGATCTGACAAGAAACTAATTAGCAGGTAGTAGTCTAAACAATAAGAATATTTGTAATTGAGGAGAATGGTTAATGAGTAGAATTAGGATAAGAAAGAAATGGGTATGGGTACTTATACAGTACACCCAAAGAGTCTAGAAACAGGGTATACTGATCTGAATTTGTGATCTATCCTTTTTGGCTGTTTATTATATCCCGATTGAAGAGAGGAAATTCTGGTTGTCTGATGCAAGTAAGCATTAGCACTTAAAAAAAGATTGTAGTTTTTCATTTTACATTTTATATATGTGTATGCTTGTGCACATGTGCATGCACATACACATGTGTGTTCATAGAAGCCAGAGGCCTTGGATTCTCCTGGAGCTGGAGTTATAGGTGATTGAGAAACACCTGAAGGTGGTACTGGAGGCTGAAATGTGGTCCTCTAGAAGAGCAGGGTATGCTCTTAACTCCCTTCCCAAGTACAGGCTTTATGTCCTGCTACTTTTGCTCTGATTCCATGCTTATCCCATAATATTCCTTTTTGTTGTGGCTTCCCAGAAGTAGGGTGAGGCAGACCGCTCTCTGAAGATACATTATTAGTTTCTGATCCTATGAGTAATTAAAATGCTAGAAGTAATTGAATAAAATGTCATTTTGGTTGCATAACCTCTAGTACCTTTGAGTAGAGGGAGTCTGCATCCATGAGTCAGAAGATAGAGTAGGAGATAAACTTCCATTTATCTGCATGGTGAGAAGGAGCACAGAAAAAAGAAATTACCACATGGGTACAAACTGTGGCATCATGTGAGATCTAAGGGAGTCATACAAGGGAATGCCATATGGAAAGATTGTAGTTTTTGTAATCCAGGTACCATTTTTATCCATGTTATAATCATATGAGGTTCTGACATTCAGCACAAAACCAACAACAGCAACACCGACAACAAACCAAAAACAAACAAACAAAAACCCAAACCAAAACAGAAACACATAACTTATTCCCTCTTATAGCTATATGGACTAAACTCTTCTGAAGAACAGGGTGGTTTTGATTACAGTGGCCTGTGAGTATAGGCCTGCAGCAACTGTCTGCAACAGGAGCAAGTCATTAGGTACCAATTTGCAAGGGCTGACGATGTAAGGATGGATTCCCTGTAACCCACAGTGGGACTGTCCAATACGACAAAGTATAGACAGATTATTTAATGATTTTTATTTATATGCTTTTGTATATATTCCAGATACTCATTTATAGAGTTGTTGAATGACCTCAGGTAGCATTTATATTTCTCTTTAAATTTAAAATTTAGCTTCTGATTAAAAAATAGGCGTATGTTATTAAAGTAAAAATACAGATCACTCTTTTTCCTCAGGGGTATCATTGATGTGTGGGAAAAGATATTAGAGTTGTCCGCTGACATCAGCCATAGTCCTTTGTTGAAATGCTGGTCAAATGGATGTATCTTAAATTTAGAATCTGGAACATGACACACAGCTATGACAAATGATACTGTTCTCAACAAGATGATCTCTGGTGCTGTGTGACAATGGTAGAGTCTAACAAAACATTACTGTTTAAACACTTTTTGTGTGGAGTGATAATGTACAGAACCTCATTGTTATTCTGCCACTAAACAGCAGGGTTTAGGTTTTTGTGACTGCTTTCGTTGGACAGTTAAAATGTTGCGGATATATAGCCAAATGAAGTACATCCGTGTCTATTCAGTTAAGAAGAAAAGAATTCTCTTTGCTCTTTGCAGATGAAATCAGGCATTCTCTCCCTTTAATAATGTATAGACAGTGCCATGTCATGGATTCTGAGATGGTATTTGGTGAATTAATGAAAGCATAAGCTTTAGCCCTACTCCTGTGAAAATTAAATGTGGAATTCAATAGAGTGTGTCTATACTGAACAGAGCATTAAATTAAATTTGTACTCCTTCATTTTGGCTTAAGAAAATAAAGGAATTATTGGTGGAGCATAGAATTTGGATTATTCATAGAACTGGAGCAAATTATTAGTTTTAGGTGGCTTATTTGTATTTAAGAAAGTACTTGTACATTTAATGTGAGCCATAGTTTTTAACTCTTAAGTAGACAAGAGGAGAAATATGTATGCTAAAGTTTAAGGGTTCAAAAATATGTGTTTATTTGGAGAGGATTTGTACAAAAAATTATTCAACATAGTCTACATGGAAAACAAAAATGTTTGGAAAATAGATTTAAGGGGAATTCTACTCCACAGAAAACCTTTCAATCTTCTTTCCATGGAGAAGTTAACTATGTAGTATGGGCCAACAAGGGGCAAGAGTCTGACAAACTAAATTAAACATATGAAACATTTACTTGATTTATGAAGCCACAGGAAGCATGGAATTATGGTTCCTGAAAGAAGGGGACTTTCTGGCAAGAGGAAATGTCTGGTTTGTAGCACAGACATAAGTATCTAAACAGATCTAGTGCTCAGACTGAATTAAAGGGCAGCCAGAACAGCTTATGCATGCCAAGTGGCATTTATGGACAGAGTGCTTTTGAATTATGATCCACATGTCAACAACGTGGGTCTAGCAAGTTTTGTGTATGAGGAAATGCCATACATTTAAGTAAAGGACAGATGTGAGGGAGCCAGAGCTTATTCATCAGGTAGAATTCAGGTGCTTTCTTAGGAACACACCATTATGAATATCCATAGCTTTTGTATAAAACATATTAAAATGTCATCATAGTTGTGGGGTTAAACCATTCTGTTGACTACCCTGATTAATATGTATAGTAGAATATGGAGTCATATCTAGTTGCTCATAAAATAGAAAATTGAGTTGAGGCTAATATCATTAAACTTCAAATAGCAAGGAGAACCTAAAATCTCACCTTTAAGCAGGAAAATAAACTTTTACAAATGATTAGATTATTCTTGCGAAAGCAAGGCGACTTTCTACATATTTTTGTGAAAAGTGTTATATCTTGGTGTGATATGCCGCATAAAATGTGTTAAGGAGTGCACATCCGCACTTTGTTCTGAAAGGAGGAAAAGCCTTGCAGACTGAGATGGCTGACCTGAATACCATCTGTGAATTAAGA
Organism: Ellobius talpinus; assembly: GCA_001685095.1. Classification (NCBI taxonomy): domain Eukaryota; kingdom Metazoa; phylum Chordata; class Mammalia; order Rodentia; family Cricetidae; genus Ellobius; species Ellobius talpinus. Next base: position 1,161 of record LOJH01015510.1, on the reverse strand, counting down.
TGGTACAGCCTATTGTTTGTGCCCAGCCCTTTGTTAGAATGCTCTAGGTACAAACAAACAAATAGGCAATAACAAGAACAAAGACAATTATGAAATTTCTAAATTCCAGTGTCAGCCCCTGTGAGAAATTTGTAGAGCAGAGTACTTACCAAGTAACCATCATTCCTAGGCTCTAGTGTCTGTCATATGAGTCCTATAAGAGAAGACTGACCAGGGATAGATAGTGGCAGGCAGAATTCTACCAGAATTTCAAAGAAGAGCTAATACCAATACTCTTCAAAATGTTTCACACAATAGAAATAGAAGGAATGTTGCCAAACTGTTTTTACAAGCCAACAGTTACCCTGGTACCCAAACAATACAAAGATGCAAAAAAGAAAGAGAATTACAGACCAATCTCTTTCATGAACATTGATGGCAAAAATACTCAATAAGATACTGGCAATCCAAAACGAAGAACACGTCAGAAAAATCATCCAACATGATAAAATGGGCTTTATCCAAGAGATGCAAGGATGGCTTAACATATGAAAATCTGCCAAAGTAATCCACCAAAATGAAAAGTAATCCAACAAAATGAAAAGAAAAAAATGATCATTTCATTAGGTGCTGAAAAATCCTTCAATGAAAATCCAACACACTTCAAGATAAAGGTCTTGGAGAGATCCGGGATACAAAGAACACACTTAAAAATAAGAATGGCAATATACAGCAAGCCAAAAGCAAACATCAAATTAAATGGAGAGAAACTCAAGGCAATTCTGCTAAAATCAGGATCAAGACAAATTTGCCTACTTTTTCCATATATATTTAATATAGTACTTGAAGTTCCAGCTAGAGCAATAAGACAACAAAAGGAGATCAAGGGGATACAAATTGGAAAGGAAGAAGTCAAATGTTCACTCTTTGCAGATGATATGATAGTTTAAATAAGTAATTGGGAAAATTCTACCAGGGAATTCCTATAACTGGGAAATACCTTCGGTAATGTGTCAAGATACAAGATTAATGCAAAAAATCAGTAGCTCTCCTGCATATAGATGATAAACAGCTGAGGAAGAAATCAGAGAAACATCAACCTTCACAATAGCCACAAACAACATAAAGTATCTTGGGGTAACTCTAACCAAACAAGTGAAAGACCTGTATGACAAGAACTTT
>LOJH01015508.1:5712-23134 GCA_001685095.1 Ellobius talpinus | reverse complement strand
GCCTGACCAGACAGGGGTGAATAGGGATGTGATGTGGTCCAGCCTGACCAGACAAGGGTAAATAGGGATGTGATGTGGTCCAGCCTGACCAGACAGGGGTGAGTAGGGATGTGATGTGGCCTCAGCCTGAATAGACAGGGGTGAGTAGGGATGAGATGTGGTCCCAGCCTGACTAGACAGGGGTGAGTAGGGCTATGATGTGGCCCCAGCCTAACAGGGGTGTGTAGGGATGTGGTGTGGCCCCAGCCTGACTAGACAGGGGTGAGTAGGGATGTGATGTGGTCCCAGACTGACCAGACAGGGGTGAGTAGAGATGTGGTGTGGTCCCAGCCTGACTAGACAGGGGTGAGTAGGGATGTGATGTGGTCCCAGACTGACCAGACAGGGATGATTAGGGATGTGATGTGGTCCCAGACTGACTAGACAGGGGTGAGTAGGGATGTGATGTGGTCCCAGACTGAATAGACAGGGGTGAGTAGGGATAAGGGTTTGACCTTGCCTTCTATTCCTGTGGCAAACACCATGACCAAAAGCAACTTGGGGAGGACAGGGTTTCTTTGATCTTATATGTCTTCCACAGCCCATCACTGAGAAAAAAAAAACAGAGTAGGGGCCCAAGGTAAGATTCTAAAGGCAGAAACGGAAGCAGAGACTATGGAGGAATGCTGCTTACTGGCTTACTCTCAATGGCTTCCTTAGCCTGCCTTATACAACCATGGACGGCTTGCTCAACCCCATGGGTGGCAATACCAGTGTTGGCCTAGGCTTTCTCACATCAGTCATTAATTAATAAAATGACTCACGGATTTGCCTACAGGCCAATGTGTATTTTCTTGACCGAGATTCCCTTTTCCCAGATGACCCTAGCTTATGTCAAGTTGACAAAAATAGAGCCAGCAAACTTGGCTCTTTGGAAGAGTTCACACTGATATTTGCAGGATGTCCCTATGCAGAGGCCACTAATATATGGAAAATGGGATTTGAGAAAGCATTCTGGCTCTCTTCTGTGAAAGCCTATTTCCCGTCATCAACAGAACTCCTCCCTGGTCCTCTGGCATACCCTTCTGCCTTGCTTCCGAAGGGAAACTGGGCATAGGTAGCCAGATGCGGCAGAAACAGCATTCAGCCAGATGACTAAGCCTGTAGCCCCAACACTCCAATCAAGTTCCATGTGCACATGTCTGTTGGCCTAAAGATGATGTGGGTATGTGGTACCCAGGCTGTGAAGTAATGCCTAGAGAAAAAGCAGGTGGAAGTCTTATTTTTGCCTTGTTTAAAACAAAACTTATTTGTTTTGAAGGATTTATTCAAACTCATATCCTCACAGATCAGGAAACAGAGAAAGAATGTGTGAAGAAGTCAAAGTATACTATAACTCCAAAGAGCCAACCTTAGTGATCTACTTACTCTGTGTAGCCTATATTTCACCACCATCTGCCCAGTGCCTATTCCTGGTGGCCTCATTGTTCATCTTTAAAACCTCATGGATGGAGCCTCAACCATCCATGTTTCTCTCTGTGTTCTTATCTTCCAAGCTCCCACTAAAACAGCCTATTAGCTCCACTTCCGACATTCAGTGGCTTTTCCAAGCCAGCCTTCCAAAGGATTCCAGAAAACAGCCCGGAGGCATAAAAGCCACACTGTGAAGTTTATCACAACAAGAACTACATTTTCTCCACACCAGTTTCTGGAATAGTTTCATTTGTGCCACTGTGATAAGATATCCTGTAATCCAGCAACCGAGAGCTTACCGTTCCAGGTTACAGTCCATCATTGTAAGGAAGTCAAGACAGGAACTTCCGAAAGCCAGTTACATCCCAGCCACAGTCAAGATCAGAAAGACATTAATGCATGAGTGTTCACTCCTTGCTTATGTTCTTCATTCTTACACAGGCAAGAAACGCCACCTAGGGAACTGTGTTGCCAGCAGAGGGTTAGGTCTTTCCACGTCAAGTGATTTAAGACAGTCTTCCACAAATATGCCTGCAGGCCAACATGATATGGGCAATTCCTCACCAAGGTACTCTCTCCAGGTAATTCTGGGTCATGTCAAGTTGACAAAGCTAATCACCACCCCATTCCACTATGAGTCCACCAAGAGATGAATCTGCTAAGTCAGAGCCCCCAATGAGCTAATTGTCTCTGAATATGTCCAGCGTGGACTCACCACAAAAGCTATGATGCGTGCAGTATTCCTTAATGTAATCAAGTTGACCCCCAAAACTAGCCATGACAGTTACTTAAGTTTTCAAACCAGAAACTTGTGTTTTCAGCTGAAGAGAAATGTATGGCGATCTTTATTGGACCCCTCTGTTTTCATTTTGCTTCAAAAAGTTGTCTGTTCTTAAGGAAAATGAAGGAGGAAAGAAGGATCTCTGGGATTACCTGAAATTAGCATCTCCCATTCGTCAATGAGTTCATCTTTTTGGAGAACTGTTATTCTTTATGGTTCCATGTGTGTGGCCACTGTTGAGTCCTAATCTCTTAAGAAGGCAAAGAGAAGATGGTGAGTTATCTGTTTTGAAGAGTAGGAAGGCAATCTGTATAAGAGCAAGTACTATCTGATGGGCATTCTTCCAGATAACTTCAATGTGACATCTAACTTAATCTCAAAATAACCCCATTTGTATTGTGGTTAAGATTTCATAGTTTAGTCCTTGAAATGCACAATTTGGTGGAATGAAGTGCATTTGGCTAATTGTGCAACTGTAGCTATCATCTCTTCCTGGACTCTTTTCATCTCGTGAAAGCTGAATTCTGCTCTGGGCAAACACCAGCTCCTTATCCTCCTCCAACCCTTGCTATTCCCGCTCCCCTTTCTGTCTCTGTCACTTTTCATCACTCAGGTGTCACATGTAAGAAGAACTTACATTTCAATAACATCAGTCTTTCTGTAACTGGCTTATTTCACTTCATGCCATCTTTTCATTGTTCATCAGTGTTGGGTTACGAGTCAGAATTTCTGTTTCAAAGTCAAATGGCATAATATTTGAAGATGTATCACATTTCATTTGTCTGTTCATCTGTCAGTAGGCATGAGTTGTTTTGGTGACTTGTAGTAACGCCAATATGAACAGAAATGTGCAAATATCTGTTTGAATCCTTATTCTCAGTTCTCTTGAATATATCCCTAGTCAAGAAATTGTTGGGTTATATGGCAATTATACCTTCAAAATTTTGTAAAATTTCCAGAATTATCTACAGCTACTATACCATTGTATTCATTTCAGCATGTGCATGAAGGTTCCAAGTTTTCTACAACCTACCAACATTTACCATGTTCTTGATGCTGCTGCTGGCGAATATCTTTCTTAATAGGTGTATATTGGTATTCCCCTTATAAGGGAGGAAGCTGGGGTTTGAAAATATGATGGGTTCTAGTTTGCTTCTCTAGTTACATAACAGAGCCCTGGCCAAACAACATGGGGGGGAGTATCTGTTTGAGTCTCACACTTCTGCGCCACAGTCTATTACTGGAGAGAGACAACCCAGGGGCTCAAGGCAGGAACCTGGAAGCAGAAACTGAAGCACAGAATGTGGATGAATTTTGTTTAGTGGCTTGATTTCTGGGTCTTGTTCAGCTACATTTTACATAAAGCCCAGAGCCATATGCCTAGGGGTGGTACTACTCACGGTGGCCTGAGCTCCTTTAGATCAATTAGCAGTTGCACAGACATGCCCATAGTCCAGACCCATAAAAGTCATTCCTCAGTTGAGAGCTCCTCTTCCCAGGTGTTGACACCGGAAGGTAACTAGGACATTCTACCCTTTGTCAACTTTGACATACAAACACAAGACTTTAAAACATAACAATTCCTTTCTTGTTTTTCTTCAAGGTCTTGCATTTATATCATAATATAAAATAATGTAATATAAATGTAACTTAACTTTAAAAGCCCCAAAGTTTTTAAAGTTTTTAAAAATGCCAATGGCTTAAATTTTCAATCTCTCTTTTAAAAAATTAAAGTCTTTTATCTGTAAGGTCCTATAAAATTATTTTTTCAAGTTGAATGCTTTAATGAAGAACCAGGGCATAAAAACAACAACACTTAAGAAAAACCAAGGTCTAGCATTGTAACTAAAATCTTGTAGCTCAATATCTGACTTCAGGGACTCAGCCACAATTTTCTGGGCCTCAAACATCTTAGGTAGCTCCCATTCTTCAGCTCTGCTCTCTACAGTACACACTGCTTGTCTCGAAGACTCAAACTGCCTCTGTTTCATAGATCCCTTTGTCCTTGGCAGTCATCCTACAATGCTGGCATCTCCAATATGCTGGGGTCTCCACTGCACCAATGGCTAATCCCGGCATCTCACTGTACCAATACTCAACTGCTATTCATGAGCCTATTATGCGTTCAGAACTAGTACCACATGAGAAATCCTTATACATGACGGAGTCTTGCTATCATCATGATGTTCAGCTTTAACCCCCTCTAGACCACATGTTCTGTGTGCTGACCTTTGAGGAAATACTTCCTGTAAGAGTTCACTTCAATGATGCTGAGCTTCTGTTAGTCAAAGCTGATTTTTTTCCACCCAGATAACCAGCTTTGGTTGTCCCAGTAAAGAAAGCACTAGAGTGGTGCTGGTCTCTTATTAGTCATGGCTGATTTTTCAGCCTAAATTAACCAGAAATAACGAATTCTTTTTTCAAAATACACAGTCATGATGGAGTCTTTGAGGGACTCTCAAATTTTAGTCTGAAATTTCATAAGCCAGGCCTCCACTGTCTACATTCTCTTAGCATTATCTTCTAAGTTCCCACAACATTTTACTAAGGGCTGAGCATCAAAGTTCCAAATCCTTCCACAGTATTCCTTAAAACATGATCAAGCTTATCAGAACAATACCTCACTCCTGGTACCAACTCCTGTTCTCATTTGCTTCTATATTGCTTGATAGGACACTGAACAAAAGTGACATGAAGAAAGGGTTTATCTTACACTTCCATGTCACAGGTCATCACTGAAGGGAAACAGGGCAGAAGCTCAAGGCAGGAACCTGGAGGCAGGAAGTAAAGCAGAAGAATCCCAGAGCAATCCTGCTTTGTGGCTTGCTTTTTACGTCAACCAAGAAACTGCCCCACAGACATGCCCACAGGCCAATCCCATGAAGGCAAAGTCTTGGCTGTCATGCTTTCTGTCAAGTAACTATGACAACAGGTAACAGTCAACACCAGTCTGTGGACAATCAGGAGAGGTTCAGTTCTAATCAAGAGCTCTTGGTGCTACACAATTGGGTCAAAATCCCACAACCAAAATCCTATGTGAGACGAGAGAGGGTTCCGGTCTGATGACAATACCCCTTGAGCATTTTAAACTGCTTCAGCCCCTTTCAGGCAAGATCATGACCGTGACCAGCAGCAAGTCTAGCCAATGTCACTTGCAGATGTCTATTTGCAACGTGCAAGATGTGTCGAAGAAGTGTAGAGTTAGATCAGTTACTATGGCGGACCCCTGTCATGCTCTTTGGATGGTTGACAGCACAGTTTGAGTTTCTTACTTCATATCTTTAGTGCTGCATAAACGAGGACCAATGTTTTGACTTCCCTGAGCCTTAGTTTCCTCATCTATAAAGTGTATGTTAACCTAACCTTACATAGTTTTTATTATAAGTAACTAAAGAAGTATATAATCAGAAAATGGGCACAGACTGAGCGCTTGATATATGGCATTAAAATAAAGTTTACAAATGATATTTCCTGTTCCACACTGGAGACCCTTCTAAAGTTTGAGCCTTTCTGGAATCCTAGTATTCAGAGGACACAACAGCATATAATTTTATAGATTTTGCCATTGGAAACAATTCACTTCTGTAGGTCACCCAGGGTGAACTATGTGGCTGTGAACTAAACTTACTCCAGTTTCTCCAGTCTTGAGACCCACTTCAGCAAGACCTTACATTGTTGCCAGTTCTGGTCAGCAGCCAGTGTCGGTAACCTGCCTACCAAGAGTTGGATAATCCTCTTTGGAGGGCCACATGTGTTAACACAGCCATTGGGTTTAATTCAAGTTAAAACTACTTTAATTATATTAACCTCAGTCAAAGATTTAGAACACATCACGAGTGCTAGATTTTAAAAATAGAAAGACAAATAATCTCAGTCCTTGCTGGGGTCAGAGCTGCCATCCATGCCTTTGTGGTCTACTTTGAGTTTATCTAAAATGTTCTCTTTATTAGACTGAGGTCCGATGCTACTGGGACAAGACCACAGAAGTGATATTGTCTCAGTGAGGCAGATCAAGATGATGCCTGGTGTGTGAATTCTGAAGATGTTACCAAGCCAAGACTGTGTTTGCTGAAGCTAACATCTGACAAAGTGGTGGTTTGATAGATTTCCCTTCTGTGGCAAAGTGACTGTGTTCCTTTTGATAATTAGCCTGTTTTATGAGGGGGAGGTGTTTGAAGACTCCACAGTTCTCTGGTTCTTGTGCTTATCTCCTTGTTTAATTACAAGAAGGTTTTTTGCATATCTCCTCACTTGTGAAGTTTACCTTTAATTAGAAAGAGTCAGACAATAAAGCGATAAGATAAAAATAGATGATTTTAGTTAATGAGCGTGTCGCACAAATGGTGTAAGCAGTCCGGTGGGAGAAGAGAGAGGTGTCCCTCAGAAGGCACCTCAGGAAAGCTTCTTCCAAGAGGTGACATTTGAGATGAGATCTGAATGACAAAAGAAAAAAAAAGTGGAGTGGTAGCTGAGAGAAAAGTACTCCAGGTGAAGCATACTGCAAGAGCAAAAGCCACGAAGCCCAGATAAGCAAGGCCCACTTGAGGAAGGAAATCAGTCAGGCATGGCTGACGTGAAGTGAATAAGGGCAAACTGGTAGCAGATAAAGGTGCAAACAAGGCGGGGGGCCCAGGCAGGTGAACTCCTCAGGAAGGGTAGGCGCTGCAGCCTTCCCTGCATCTTCTCCCTCTAGCCCTGTCCTTTCTCTGCCCTGCCCAGCAGGCTCGTCACAGCTGTGTCTGCTACATTGGGATGAATTGGTTTAAGACCAAGTTATCTTTTAAAATTCAGTTCCCTAAGCCACAATTTTAAGTGCCTGGAAGTCACTCTGTGGCTAATGGCTACCCAAGGGCCCTCACGAATACAAAACGTGTCCATCATGGCAGTGGGTCTCTTAGTCATTGTTGTTGGATTTGTCTTCTGTGGGTCACATAAACCCTTCTTCATATTAGTTTCTATGAAAGACACAGCTAAGTGAGTAACTTCAAGGTTAGCAAACCAATGTGTGAGTAAATATAACTCTAGGCAGCAAATATTAAGAGTTATGGCCACAATGAGTAGAACAGAAAAGTAAAGAAAAGAATGACATAGAAATAAAACCCCACAGCTACAATTAACTAGATTTTACAAGGGTGTCAGAAACATTGAGGAGATGATAGTCTCTTTCACAAATGGTGCATGGGGGTGAGCAGGGGAAGATTTCCACAAGTAAAAAAAATGAAAATGGATCCGTGTCACTCAGTGCAAAAAAAATCAATCAAAGTAAACCAAAGGCCAAATGTAAGACTTGAAACTTTGAAACCACTGGAAATAAAACATGAGAAAAAATACTTCAGGACACAAGCATGGGCAAGGAGCTCTGAAAGGGACATGTGGTATATCCCAAGAATCAACTAGATGGGATATTGTGGAAGTAGGCAACCTTGCACAGCAAAGGTGACAGTCACCAAGGAAAGGTGACAGAAGGGTGTTGTGAGATAATGCTCTTGTACACTGTAAGAAATTGTCACTCATATTAGTTTAATAAAATGCCAATTGGTCAGTAGCCAGGCAGGAAGTATAGGCGAGGCAACCAGACTAAGAGAATTCTGGGAGGAGGAAAGACAGAGACACAGTCATCATTCAGAAACAGAGGAAACAAGATGAGAATGCTTTACTGAGAAAAGGTACCAAGTTGCATGGCTAACCATAGACAAGAATTATGGGTTAATTTAAGTTGTAAGAGCTAGTTAATAATAAGCNGAGGCAACCAGACTAAGAGAATTCTGGGAGGAGGAAAGACAGAGACACAGTCATCATTCAGAAACAGAGGAAACAAGATGAGAATGCTTTACTGAGAAAAGGTACCAAGTTGCATGGCTAACCATAGACAAGAATTATGGGTTAATTTAAGTTGTAAGAGCTAGTTAATAATAAGCCTGAGCTAATAGGCCAAACAGTTTATAATTAATATAAGCCTCTGTGTGTTTCTTTGGGACTGAATGATTGTGGGACCAGGTGGGACAGAAACTTCCATCTATAGAAGGGGGAAAAAATCTTTGCCAACTACACATCAGTGAGGAGATTAATATCCAGCAGATATAAAGAACTATAAAATTAAACCCTAAATACTAAGTCATCTAATCAATAAATTGGGTTGATGAACTAAATAGACAATTCTCAAAAACGAAAAAAAGAAAAGGAAATCTAAATGACCAATAAATACTTTAGAAAATGTTCAATATTCTTAGCCATTGAGGAAATGCAAAGTAAAACCACTTTGAGATTTAATCTCATCCAAGTTAGAGTGACTACTGACATCACCTAGAAAACAAATAACAACAAATGCTGGCAAAGATTCGGGGAATGCAACCTGGCCCAGCATTATGGAAATCAGTATGGAGGGTCCTCAAAAGCCTAAAAACACAAACCCATAAGACCTGGCAATATCACCCTGAGGTATATATTCTAAGGATTCTGTGTCAGCATTTTGAAGAAATATTTGCACATCCAATTTTATAGCTTATTTTATAGCCTGGAAATAGAACCAACCTAGATGTCTACCAACAGATGAATGGATAAAGAAAATACCCAGTGGAATTTTGTGCAGCCTTGAAGAGAAATGAAATACAGCACTTGCTGGGAAATGAGTGGTGCTAGAAATCATTATGTTAAACAGCATAAGCCAGACTCAGAAAGACAAAAGCTACCTGGTTTTTCTTACTGCAGAGCTTATGTTTAAGATCATTATGTATGTAGAGGTCGCAAAACTAGAAAGGGGATCAGGGAAGGCAGGCACTAGAGAGAGTAATGGAGGATGCCCTGGGAGCAGGAGCTACCAGGAAGAGCATTGCGGACGGAACAAATGAGAAGTACAATGACACACATATGAAGACGCAATGGTGAAACCCATTTCTCTGTACGTCAACCCAAAAGTTTCACTTTTTAAAACCATAAATGAAGAAAAGGAAAACGAACCCTAATCAGGCCCCAGAAAGAAACAAAATAAGTGCTGTAGGCATCAGATGACTCAGCTGACAATTAGATCAAAAGAAAAGGCGCCATGGGAAAGTCTGCTTCGCTGCCGAGAACAGGCCAGGACAGTTTTCTGAATTGAGAAGAAGTTATGCCTGATGAAAGCTTAGTCTGCGCTAAGGCTTTGGAGGCAGCAAGTACAAGATGAAACTAGCAAACAGTCTAGATTGCCTGGAATCTGGTCGTGTGTGCCGGGGAACCTGAGAACGAAGCTAGCGAATGCAGCGCAAAGGGCCTTGGAGCCAAGCTAAAGACGCTTTATGTTTATCCTGGAGGTGGATGTCATAGGTGCTTACCAAAGGCATCACATTATCAGAGCTGTGTTTCAGAAAGGTTGATGAGTCTGTAGTGTGGGAGGAAGGCAGTATCGGGGGACGGGGGGGGACACACAGACATTGTGGCTGGGGTGAGAGGCTGCAGCGAGGCGAGAGAAAGGGTAGAAAACGCAAGTACACTGGGGAGACTGGAGGTCTATTTGCAATGGAGCAGGTGTTTTGAGGTCATTCTTGTTTCTGTATATATATTTTTCTCAAATACAAAACCATTTTCAGACACTGAAAACAAGCTGCTTGGGATATAGCATTCCAAGAGAAGCACTGAGAGGCTGCAGTGTTGTTCCATGGGTAGAGTCCTTACCTGGAGTGCATGAGCGTCCATTTCAATCCCCAGGTGGAGGCCAGGACTTGTAATCCCAGCTCTTGGGAGGCCAAGTTTATCCTTGGCTACACAGTGAGTATAAAACCAGATTGGGCTAAAGACCATCTTTTTTTTAAAAAAAAGGGGGGGAACCTTGAGGTTTAAAAATACACTGTTTACTCCTTATAGTGAGCATACATTAGTCCCACAGGATTGAATTAAGGTATTTGATTTTTTAAAAAATGTTCTTTAGGGATGTTAATTCTCCCTCGTGGCAGGTTTCTAAACCCTCTTGGACAGCTTGTTCCAATGATGAGTCCTGGGTCCCAGCCCCAAAGCTTTCAATTGAATCTATCAGGTGTGAGGACTAAGATTTATCCTAAGTGCTGTGACGAGGGTGGTCTATAAGAGACGGTGCCCGGGGACCCCTCCTGGTCACAGACTCTTCTTCCTGTTATCTGTCAGCTATAGCCCTACGAAGAGAGAAAGAAAGATTCCTCTCCATTCTGTCTCCTCCTCCTGCCTGGCAGAGTGGATATACTCAGGGGACTGTCACACATTCTTTTCCATCCACAAACTTCTTTTTCTCTTATCAACTTAAGATAGGCTTGGAGAATTATTCCTTCATTCTCGTTTCTGCTGATTTGCTGAACTGAATATGCCTACCCTTTGCCCTTATCCCTCATCTTGACCTATTTGGGTGTGACTTCCACAGACCCTGAGGGTCTCAGCCAAGCATTCTGGAATTACCACACTTAACTGGTCTGACCCTCCTACTGCTTAGGTCCCATGGGGACCACAAATGTTCTCATAACCCTCTGAATTGAAGTCATTACCAAAGTCATTTCACAGATGAAGTTATGAAGTCTCAGAGGGTGCGAATAGTATTCTCAAGGACACAGGGAAAATACCTAAGGACTTTAAACCAAGGCCCTGAACCCAGCATCCCATAGACTTATCCCTTAACCAATGTGGCCTCAAAGACAAGTAGATGAAGTAGATGAAGGGATGAAGTATATTCCTCCTCTGAGGTCACACCGGAGCAGGCAGGCAGGTGACAGTGTTCTCCTATTTGTCCTTGGGTTTTGTTTGCTGTCATCTGCTTCCAATTCCAGCATCTTCTGCTTCTGTTTCTCCAATCATAGGCCCAGGCAGGATCAGGATTCACAAGCAGACATTCCATTAGCCCCTCTGAAAGACCAGCATTCCCAATTCACAGGTACATGGGGAGTCCAGAGTGTGATAATTAGGGACTTTTCTTCCAAGTCCACACAAGCGAGGAGCTTTCACAATTTAACACAGTCCCTTTCTTCCAAATATCTCACACTGCAGACAAAATGCCTTTTAAAATTAAGTCCTAAGGATTTCTGTTGGCTACCTGTGCCTCTGGTAGCAGCTGGGGGTTTTGAGACTGAAACCTCCTCTGAACACAGTTCCTGTAAGGTGAGCGTAGAAGGACCTGAGCCATCTTCAGCTAGGCTTTGGGGGGTCTAACTCCCACGTGGAGCAAGATGGTCTGGATTGGAAGTCAAAATGAACTGAACAGTTGTATCCATCAAAACCAACATTTAAAGAGACACCGTGGCTAGACCGACACCACCATGCCAGTCTCCCGAAAACATAGTGAGTCAGCTTGAAGGTGAGGTCCAAGACCATGCGCATGGCCTTGGAAGGACCTCTCTGCTTCTACCCACGTTCCCACTAGGTGGTTAATATGCTGTCAGGCAAGGCCTCAATGGCCCTGCTTTAAGCCTTCACTCAGCCCAGGAAACCCAAACTAGTTGTTTAGGAATCTGGTTCTTTACTAATTCTGAGGGCAGATGCCATGTCTTATCTATCTCATATCCCTAGCCCCTGACTTCTGGATAGTAGGTGTTTCATGTGTGGTTTCATAATGTACAGACATTAATTATATGGCATGACATTGGCACGGCCTGATACAACAGCTTTCTGGAGTTGCTGGACTGGTTGCGAATAGAGATTGATTTTGCCCTTTGTGCAATAGCGGATAGGATAGGAAGGCATACACTTCCTATGTGTCTGTCTAATGAACAGACACATGCATTGATCATACAACGTGACATGGTACGATGGCTTTCTGCAACAATTGGGGAGATGGTCATGCAAAGAAACAATGGTTTTGTCCTTATAAACAGTGGATAGAACTGAGCCCAAGCACTGGATGCTATGGTTTTGGCAACTAAACGTAGACATTTGATTAAATTTGGTTTTAAGTGTTTTATTTATTATAGTATTGTGTACCTGTGTATGGTGTGTGTGTGTATGTGTGTGCGTGTGTGTGTGTGTGCAGATGTGCATGGCATGCCATGCATGTGGGTATCAAATGAAAACTTTCAGGAATCAGCTCTGTTCTAATGTAGGCTCTGGGGAGGAAACTCAGGTTTTCAGGCTTTTGTGGCAAAAGCATTTACACTGAATCATGTCACTGGTCCTGGTTTTGTCCTAACAGCCTGGACACTGAGAAGCTGGGACAGATGAAGTGCTTTGGAGAAGGCAGAGAGGACCAGCTCACAAAGTATTTGTGCTACAACTGTAAACTATGCAAGGATGCCCCGACACGTGGAAGCCCGGAGATGTGGCTGCTCTCCGCACTTCTGGGTTTCTTCCAACCTTGAGACTCTGATTTCAGAATTTGCTTTTATTCACCTGCACGGCTCCTTTGTTGGTCTGAATATATATGGGGATATTTTTCATCTTCCAAAGTGATCCAAAGGCAGCCTCCCCACTTACCTATGGAGCTTTCCGTGGGCACCGTGGATTGACTTATAGAGCAGCTGACTCGCAGACTGCGTGATTCACTATGCTCTATAGATGCCCCCAAACACGTATATCATTGTGTCTGCCGGTCCAAGATGACACTGTTATTTCCCCACCTGTGCAAATACAGCTGTAAAAAAATGATGCATGGCCAGCCGGTCTTCTCCCAGAGTGGAGACAAGAGAGCACACACCCTCTGGCTTAGCATACCTCCACACACCCTTCACAGAATTTCAACACCCGATTTCAAGCCTCTTAAAAAGAGAAGAAAATTGCAAATGAGCTCACATTACCAACAAAACCAAATCAGCTTGCCTGGGAAATCTCTGCCTGTGCCTGCAGTCTGCAGACGCTCTAGCACCCTCTGTGGCTCCCCAAAATCAAAAGGGTTTCCAGCAGTTTTTGCAAATAAGCAGGCTCCAAGTCTCCTCTCTTTGTTAGGGATTTGATTCAAACTGTGTCTGCTAGCTGAAAGACACAAAAGTGAAAAAAATCAGTATGGTACAGCTTTGAAATTTTTCTCTTTCTTCCTTTTTTTATTAAACCAACACCACAGGAAAGAATAAGACATGATAAATTGCTACATCTGTCTTTAAATTTATGAAGAAAACAATAATGTAAGATTCCAAATTTGTTTCTCTCCTTTGTCATTTAAGAGAGTTTGGACTCTTTATTTTTTGTTTGTTTGCCCTTTTAGCTAATCAATTACAAAACTGTATCAAAAAAGTATCATCCTGCTCCCCACAGCATCCTTCTTACAATAACACCCTTGTACCACATCCTTGTACCCATAGCATCCCTTACCCCATAGCATCCCTTACCCCATAGCATCCCTTACCCCACAGCATCCTTTTCCCCACAGCATCCTTTTCCCCACAGCATCCTTGTATCCATAGCATTGCTCTCCCCACAGCATCTTTGTACCTACAGCATCTCTTTCCCCACGACATCCCTCTCCCCATAGCATCCCTCTCCCCTCAGCATCCTCCTCCACACAGCATCCCTCTCCCCACAGCATCCTTGTACCCACAGTATCCTCCTCCACACAGCATCCCTCTCCCCACAGCATCCTCCTCCACACAGCATCCCTCTCCCCACAGCATCCTCCTCCACACATCATCTCTCTCCCCACAGCATCCCTCTCCACAACTTTTTCATGAAGCAGTGTACTCTTGCCCACAAATTCACACACATTTAAACAACAAATAAGAATGGGGGTAGTAAGAATGCTACTCTAAAGATAGGTGTGTGAGTGGGTTTATGGGCAGAAAGCAGAGCCAAGAGCTTACCCAAGACCCTGCCACTGAACCTGAGATTTGAAGTGGCCATCTGGGGTCAAGGTGAGGTCCTTTCATATCTTCCCCAGCCATTTCTTCATCCAAAGAGTACCACCGAATCATGTCCTATCCTAATAGAAATGGACTCCGGAGAGAAGGGGGCTGGATTCCATATATTTTGCTTATTTGTGTTCAGCAAGCCAAGACTGATTCTATTATAGTTCCTTTATCTGGCCATTCTTTGACTGCATTGTAATAAACACATAGAGGATTTATTTTTCTCTCCTCCTACAGTCACTGCTATGCTGCTCAAAATAATTCCCCATCCTGACAAAGGCTCCACATGCCAGTAGATGTGTTCCATGTGGATGCTCTGATCTCATCCTACATGGGTACCATGGCAACTAAATTTGAATGATACCCACCTAGGTGTTGTTGAACCTGTCAAAGAATTCAAGAAATCACTATGTCCCCTACTAATGGTTTGGGGTTTCTTTGAGGCAGGGTCTTCCTGTGTAACCCAAGGCTCCTCTGGAACTCTCTTTGTGACTTTGAATGACATCAAACTCTATAGTCTCCAGCCTCCGTTTGCCAAAGGCTAGGATTATAGGCTAGAGGTGAACATCGCCACACCTGGTATATGCCCAGTACAAATGAGTAACAGCAAGCATTCTGGTGCACAGCAGAGATAAGAGAAGCTCTGAGTCTCTTTTGCTTGCTCAGCTCTGGAAGTGGTGCTTCCAGGTCTCAGCTGTGCTAGCACCCCTGGACTGAACCAAATGGAGTGTGTTTTGATGTTTTGGTGTTTTGGTGACTGAGTCAGAGGACCCAGAAAAGATCTGCATACAGAGAAGGCCTTGCCTTACCTAGCCTTAGCCCTCTGCAGCCTGACTCTACCTGATTCATTGAAAATATTGCTGCCCACACTGAGCTTCTGGCAAGCTGGGAAAGTGATCAGAATGGAGTTTGAATCTGAATATAGTTTAAGTCTCCCCAAAAGTTTTAGGGTGCAGGATTAAGAACTACTCCCTCAGGCTCTGGAAGAGGGGTTATTGAGGGCCTTACCAAGGGTCAGGTTATCTGTGCATCATTATTGTTCATCCAAAGATGCCTACGCACCCCAGTACTATGTTCTTTGTAATGTTCATTTCCCTGGAGGAAAGAGTCTTGCCCTAGAAATTTGGTACCCCCTCTATAGTGTCTACCTAAGGCAGTGCTTATAAAACTCCACCTGAAAGGAAATGGATCACCCATGGTTATGACCTGTGTCCGTGATCTGCTGTCCTAGAGTCCCAAAATTGAATTAGAATGCTTAGGCTCTTGTTCCCATTCTACCACTTCGATCAAATTCCCATCCCTTCCCTAAGCCTCAGTTTATCCTGCTAGAATGTGGGTTTGGATGTGTGATGGAACACTGAGGGTCTCCCTGCTTTAAGTTTTGATGTCTTTTAGAGACTAAGTCAACAAAACATTCTTTGCTGTTGGGAAACTTGGACCAAGAGCTATGATATGACGTTCTTTGGTATTTGAAAGATAAGCAGCAAAGGTTCAAAGAAGAGTGAGGGGCGATAGTGCCGGGTGTGTTTAGAATGCTAAATGCTGCAGAACACACCCCTGGGAAGACAGAGGTACCATAAGGAAGGCAAGAGGTGGGATGTGATGGGTGGTTGTAAGTGCCTCACTTGGACCAGGTATTGTGTCTTAGTTCAAATGGCATCAGGCCCCACCCATGCATGTTGGTGAGGAGACTGATGCCATAGCTGCCAGGGAGTTCTGTAAAGAAGTCTCAGACCTTCCTCCTCTTGCATGAAGAAGTGCCAGTGCCATGACTGTTGAGTGATTAAGGGGTGGTAGATTTTGCTTAACTGATCTCAGATATCCTGGTGAAGAGCAAAAATGTATAATAATGTACAGTTGATAAACTCTGGGACTAAGCCCTCAGTCCCTCAACATCTGTGCTTTTTCAAACTGGAAGAGTAACTGAAGTTTAAAATATTTTTTTCTTCCTGATTCTTAAGACGATATAAACAATCTTTGGCCACCAGATTTTTCTAAGCTAACACAGGCACACTATGAGCACATTATTTTGCATGAAATGGAATCATTTACATACATTTGCATAGTGCTTTCAAAAAAACCTTAATTCTAACTACATCAAATAAAAACAAATTAGTGTAATCTACTGCCATTGTAAGGCAGCCCAGCTTGGGGATTTTGTTGGTGACAGGCCAGTGGCTGAAAGGGCCAAAAGCAAGCTTTTGAAAAGACCCTTCTTCCTTGTATCCAGAGATACACAGGCACAAAGGGTTTGAGAACAGGGAGCTGTGGGAAATGTAAGGCCTCAGGCATCTAAAGGGTGTTCCCTTGCCAATTTATAAACTCAGCCTATTTGCATCCCTGGGCCATTCACTTAAACTAGGAAACCCTGTGTGTTTACAATGACTAGGGATTTAAGAGGGGAATTATGGAGGTTAAGTGACATGCTGGCTTTCACATAGTAGACAGTCAAGGCTAGCTGCAAACCCAAGAGTATTCCAGGCCATTCAGACCTTGGAGACTTGAGGTTCTATGAATGGATCCAGAGTTGCCTGGAAAAGAGGCAACATGTCCCCACTGACTGTTAATCCAGCCTCTATCGGCACCACGCTGACTTGGGGAAGTGATGTGAAGGAACCCCCTGATGGCACCGGGACAGCATCACCCAGCCTGCAAGTGTCTGGCCTTAAGTAATTGCCTTTTTATCACTTGAGGCAGTTATTTGAAAATTATGGTAATGGGCCGAGAATATAAGCAGCTTACAGTTCCCTAGAACATTAATCCTCTGAGGATGAGTTTTGTAAATTTTTTTTTGTATTTTTTTCCTTGCCTCTCTTCATCTCTGTGGGACCTTTTCCACTGCAGGAAGTAAATGTTATTTTTAGGCTTCTCTCCCTGTGATCTGCCATCACAGAGCCACCCTTGCCTAATTATGAATGTCCACATTTGCTAAGATCCACATAAAGGTTGCAAGTGCAGATTGCCTTTGGCGGGGGNGGACACCGCTGCTTAGCAAGTGTAAGAGAAACACCCACTGGGAAGCAGGCGGCAAGCATGGGCTGCAGAGCAAAGCTGAGCCACACTGGCTTTATGCTTCTTCCATCTTTGAGGCTTAACCTGAGACACTCCAATGTTCTGTTTCCTCATGAAGTACTTATTATATGTACTCTATACTTTCTAGATGTCCAAACCAATGTATTGAGGATAATCCTGTAACTTTGGAATGAGTCTGGCCTGGAAACTTGGGGCTAAAGGGTGCGCTGCTGCCGCCAGCAACATTCAAATAATAGAATGTGTTCTCAGAACCCATTTTATCCATAAGGAAGAAGGCCCAATGCCTTGTGCCCATTGTTACACTTTCAGAACTCCCAGTAAACTGTAATTTCTTACAAGATCTCTCTCTCTCTCTCTCTCTCTCTCTCTCTCACACACACACACATACACACAC